>SZWC01009579.1:10499-30807 GCA_023375785.1 Penium margaritaceum
GGGGGGGGGGGGGGGGGGGGGCGGGACAACCAGTCCCAAGCCAATGAGGTGGTGATTTGTGGTTGCCAGTGAGTTCATTCCCTTCAATGTGCGTCCCATCATGTCTGCACTCTAACTTGAGCTGCAGACGACTGATTGAAAACGACCTGACGGGAAACATTCCACCATCCATTAGTGCTTTGGTGAATCTCCAACATCTGTGAGTGACAGATGCAATGCAAACATCCCATCAAGTAGTAGGTACATGGTTGAATTAGTCATGGCAATTGTCAATTAAAGTTGTAAAGGGATGATGTGTTGTTGGTATGGATTGAGCATTAACAACTTTTGCGAAATTGTATGTTTCACTCTCGTGCGAAGAGTTGACGTTTGAGTGTTGGTGAATGAAGTCAACATTGAAATGATGCAAGTCAGCATGGATACATGCTATTAGCTGAGGGATGAGTGGAGAGACATATGACAACAGAAACAAGGATCTCCATGAATATGTACTGCACATCCCACGTGCCACTGGTTATGCACAGCTAGTGCTTCCCGTGGGCTGAAAGTGGTAGTGGTGCGTGTTCTGTTCACATGTCAGCTTTACTGCACCAGGTTTGACTGATGTTTCTCTGTTTAATGCATAGGAAAGAGATACATATATTTATCTGGCTTGGGTGAGGGGTTTCAGGAGCAGTAGCAGCCAAGGCTACACCTGCAACAGTGGCGACAGCAGCTGCAGCAGGAGGGGAACCAGCGGCAGCAGCTACTCCAGCAGGTGTTGGAGAACCGGCGGAGGCGTAGAAGGGGGGGGGGGGGGNACTGAAGCTGCTGCTGTAGCTGCTTCTGCCTATGCTGTTACTGCTGCTGTTACTGCACCTTTCCCTGCAAGCTTGGTAGTGTGCGCTCCACTTGTGCATAGGGTGGACTGGAAGATGGCGGAAACTAATCACACTGATGCTGTAGAAAAACACTCTTTGGCACAGGGCTGAGGAATCTACTTTGACACCAATACCGAGCCAAAGTCATTGCATTCTCCTGCCCCCCTTACCCCCTCCACCCCACCGCCCTCTTTCCCTCTCTGTCCCTCTCTCTCCCTGTGTGTGTGTGTGTGTGTGTGTGTGTGTGTGTTTGTGTGTGTGTGTGTGTGTGTGTGTCTTTCTTTTTTTCTGTGGGAGGAAGTGGTAAGTCGTATAAATCTAGCAATCTACACAACACAGAACCTAAGCACCAAGGAGAAAATGGGTGCCCCGGGCGTTGTTGGCAGTGGGGTCTGCCAAGTGGCCCGACAGGTTCTTCAGGGGGCCCTTACGAATGAAAATGGCCTGAAAGAAGACGCCAAACATGGAGAAGATGACAAGGCAGCCAATCCTAATCTCCTCATTCTTCAGCTCAAGTGCAGTGTCGGGGTATTCAGCAAGCAAGAGGGGGTCTAAGGCACAGCTGGGGTACAGGGGATAGCCCTCAGTGGCGCCCATGAGGACGACCTGGCAAGCCCAGAAGGCCAGGATGGATTGGGCGTGAATCAGGCTGGGGTCCCCAAGGTAGTCAAGGCCACCCTTGGAGAAGATCTGAGTGCCTGCATTCAACCACACAGCCTTGCTAAACTCCACGCCGTTCTTGGCGAGCAGCTCCAGGAAGATGCCCCGAGGGCACCAAGTGTGATCCAGCGGGCGTGGATCACCCCCAGCTCCCTGTTCTTGGTGAACGTCTTGGGGTTAGAGGACAGAAGAGCGGTGTCCCAACCATAGCCACCGGAAAACTCACGGGTCAGGTAGGAGGGAGTCCCGCCAGACAAGGGCCCAGGAACTTGGGGCGGTCAGGACCTAAGAAGGGGCTATCTACCATGACCTTGGGCTTCCTCATCATCATGTGTGCTATAGCATTGCGGAACTGAGCGGCAAGAGCCACGGTCCGGCTATAGAACAAGGTGATAAGAGCAGCCATGAGTGGTTGCTGAAGTGTTGAACAAGAAGAAACGTGTGGTGGGAAGCTTGAGTCGTAAAACATATGGGTATGTAAGAAACATAACGCACATTTGGATGCAAACATAGTCATACATGTACAATTACCGTGGTGTCTTTTATGTTCGCCTATTTTCTAAAATCGAATTAAGTGACAGTTATATTTGCCTAAAATTTCTGGCCCAGTAACTTCTACCCTGCTTCGTCCATGGGCATTTTTGTTAATTATGTGTTAGATAATGGTAATGTTTGTTCACCTCCATGGTCTGTCCCCTCAAGTTCGAATGTCAAAACGTGAACTTCGGAATGTTGGAGGGACGTCGCGCCCCTACCACTCTTCGCACATCACGCGGCAGTCCTCCTGACGGCCAGGCGCCGCCAGGAGGACTGCGTGCGATCCTGGCGACAAGTTCCGCGCGTAGTCCCACAGGGGCTGAGCTGCCCCTTCACCTTATTTACGTGGGCAAGTCTCCACGTTGCCATTCCGATGCAGCATGGCAGCGTGGACTCTCATTTGTTCTGGACTGCGTTATGTAAGCATTTGAGTAATTTTCTTATTGCATTGTTGCGTAATAATTGTGTGTAGAGAAACCGGATTTTTGTAAATTTGAGAGTGATTCGTCCATGGGCAAGGAAATTTAATATGCGCCAGAGTGGACGAAGGAAAATAGTTATTTTAGTCGAATGTAAGAGACACTATGGTACATGTATGTGTACACGTTAACGTACAAGTTTATTTTTATTTTTATTTTTAGTGGGGCTAAGAGATTACCAAGGACATACAAGATTACTGTGACAGAAAAGCTTAGGAGTGCGTTCACATGCCGGTGTGCGCATACGTCTGTGTGTATGCTTATTTCCGTATTCATGTTGCTTTTCTGCCTTTTCTTACGTCGACATTTAAGTATGAAAATACATCTGCGTCTGCGTTTATGTTCATCTCTCTGTTTTTGCTCACGTTAATGTCTCAGTTGACATGATTTCACATGCACGTTCTACAACATCACAAGCTCATAAGACCTGAGCATTGTAGACTCTTCCTGGGTCCTGCGGTAGCATGTTCCAGCAATACCCCACAAAGCTATGGTCAGCCCTGAACCGAGGATACCCTCAGCCCTGTCTGTGAACAGCGTGGAGGGTTTGAGGGTCTGCGTTTTGAATTTTGCTAGTTTGATTCCTGAAACGTAGTTGAAACCAGGTTAACCTTTTTTTTTTAAACAAGGATATTAATTTATAGGAATGGATAACATGCAAGCCGCCCCTGCACCGGCACATCTACGCGGTGTAAAAAGTGTCGCCGCCACCAACGGCATATGAACAGTGGGAGTGAGACAGAAATAGAAAAGAGTGAGCTAGGTACCGGCAAAGACCGGTTCAACCGAACACAATGCGGATAGCCCAAGGGCAAGAGGCAGCCCCACACCATGTAACAACGGAAGATCCTCTCCCTCCGGGCGATCATCCGCCACCGCGCAACGCACGACACTGTAGAAGCGGATGGCCGCACACTGGCTGCGCACACCAGCGATGGAAACCCGTTGCGCCACAATAGCCACAGCGCGCTGGGCCCAGCGCTCGAACACCTCTGCAGAGCACCGTCGCGGCCCACGTGCCAGGCAGATCCTGGCGAGGCGGGCCAAGAAGGACCAAAAGTGGTCGCCCATGCCACCCAAGGTCTCCCATGCAAGAGGGCGCATGTGGCACCCAGGCCGTAACAATCTTTGGTTCGAAAGAGACACGACAGGCTCCCCTTGAATGAGAAAGACATGCAATGGCATGTCGGTGATGGAAGGAAGAGTGGAAAGGAAGAAAAATGTGAGAGAAAAGGAGAATAAGGAGAGGGGCGGGAGGAGGAAGAGGAGGAGGAGGAGGAGGAGGAGGAGGAGAGCAGCGGAAGCAGCAGTGGCAGCAGAAGCAACAACAGCAGCAGCAGCAGCAGCAGCAGCAGCAGCANTGCCGTCGGGCGATACCGCTCCACCTTGCCCCTCTCTGCTGCCTCAACAGCCACGCCTGGCCCGGATGCTCTGTCCCCCTGGGGATCCACCGTAGTCACATCAAGAACCCAGGTCAAGCCTGACTCAGGGTCCGACAGCGTCAAGTCCGGACGTGGCTCACACCCCGTCCCATCTGCCTGGCAGGGCACGCCCCCGCTCTCAACCGTAAATGAAAGCCGGTGCTCGCGGAAGATGTCGGCAAGCTCATCCCTGATCGCGTTGTGAACGCGCAGGATGGCCCCGTCAGTCCGCCGTCTCCTGGTCACAGCTCCTGGGTCCATACCATCAAGGCCTACCTGCTCCAGGTGGGGCAGGGGTAGGCCCAAGCACAGCTGGGCATGGAGACGAAAGTCTGCCGGGGCCAGGTACGTCCGATCCTGTCGGCCAGGTGGGGTCGCCTGCAACCAAAGGGCACTGCCCCTCGTCGCCGTCGCCCGGCAACGCTGGTGGGCATGGCGCTCACAGCCGCGCCGGTGGGCGCATGCCTCCGGGGTCCATCCTGTGGCGAGTGGTCCTAGGCTACCACCGTTTGATTGCGCACTTGGGCATTTGCCTGGGGGACCTAGCTGTGCCGAAGATGCCACATGCATGACTACTACCCGGGCAAAGGAGGTTTCTTGCCTACTTTGAGCAGCAGAATGACGTTCCCTTTGCAGCCACGGTTTCACGACAGCGTGCCAGAGGGGAGGTGGACCAACGGGAAAACAATCCATGAGAAGGTGAAGGGCTACATGATGCCAAACCATAAGGAAGCACGGAGGGAAAGAGAAGTGGAGGCAAAGAAGGCAGAGCAGGCAACGGTAACAGCAGAAACATCAGCCGTGAAATTTGGCAGCAGAAAGGGCGACAGTAGCAGCACAGGCAGCCAACAGGGAGCCATTTGTGGGTGACAGAAACCAGCAACATTGGGCAGGGGCCATAGTAGAGTGGGTGCAGTCTGCCTGGGACCTTGGTCAGCTGATCCTCAACGAGACAAGCCAGTTCTATGGAAACATGAACGACTACAGCATTCATGACTCACTGGAACATTACGGGCTCACAGAACAGGATGCATTGCGTCAACTGAGCGGGATTGCAGGTTACTACGCAGTCCCCCCNCGCCCCCCCCCCCCCCCCCCCCCCCCTGCCGTGCCTGCGGTGCGAGGAGGAAACCTACAAACATCAGGTTGAGAGATTGGCCGATGAAGTGATAAACTGCTCCAAGAGCAGTGCCTCATCGTAGCCTGTGAATTCATCAGGTACGAGAGAAGAATTAATGTCTGACATTTAGTTTTACAGGCCGTTGTAATTTCGTGTCTCTGGTGGTGTTGGAGAAAGCACTACATAGCTCTATATCCATCTGGCTAAAGGTAGACACCATAGACAAAGGTGCCATGTGGGTGGTTGGTGGAAAGGTGGTGATTGATCAGAGTGAATTGTGGTAAAAAGCAGAGACTTGGGTGCATTATGTTGCGTTCAACGCTTGAAAATGAAGGAAGATGATTTTTTTTGGTGAAATTGTCATGTTTACCTTTGCAATTTCCAGGGCATAGGCTATCCATTGCTATTGAACCTCCTATTTTCACTACAGATTGAAAAGATCAGTTGCCGAGGGGTTACGGCCGGATGTCCTTGTGTTCGACTCGGCCCAGGGCACGGCGTGGGTGGTGGACGTCACCACGGTGGACGCCCAGTTGGACAAGGTGAAGGAGGAGGGGCAGGCTCTTCCGGCGACGGAGGCTGCGGAGGAGAAGCATTACAGGGCCGCCCTTGCGCAGCTGCCGGGGTACCGGCTGCACACGGTGGCTTGGGAGACCTTCGGCGGCCTTGGCCCGGATTGTTGGCGCTTTATCCATCGCTTGGCGGCTTTGTGCCTCGAGAGGGGACGGGGAAGGCGCAGCGAGGCGGACCAGCCGGAGTGGTCGGCGCGGGCGGGCGGTGTCCTTGTTCGCGCAGTGGCTCTCCGTTGCTGGGATTCGGCAGCAGTGTCATGTGCTCCGCGACTTCGGCTTGTGGCGTGGCGGACTGGACCCGGTGCTGGGCAGTGTCACGCCTGTTGAGCTGCCGCGGCCGTGGCCCCTTGGCCCAGTTACGCTGTCTGACCTCTGCTACACAGTGCCATTGGATGGCGAGGAGAGTCTCCTCAGTCGTTAACGCTTGTTTCCTTGCTTTTCCTCTTCATCTTCTTGTGCCGTGGGTGACGGCCTTTGCATGCTTTCATACCCCGTTGATGTGCCGGTCAGGGGCGGCATTTGCATGTTCCTTCTCATTAACCAGGAATTTCCTTAAAAAAAAAAAAGATCACCTGGTGTGTTTTTCTCACTATAAGTGGCCTTATCATTTCAGCAAACATGTCTCACATCTGGTTCTGGTTGTCAGGAGGAGAGTGATAACCTTCATTTAACAAAGTGGGCATGGCATCGTGTGTTCACTTCTTGTCTCAAATGAGCTGCAGCACTTTAGGCAGAACGACGTTACAAAGACTCTCAGTTTTACTGTTTGCACTTTGCTGTGTCCGCACTCTCGCATGAGCTACAGGAACTTGAGGTTAAACTCTCTGACGGGAAGCATTCCGTCAACCATTAGTGCTCTGGTGAATCTCACACTGCTGTGAGTACTATGACCATGAGTGGAATGCAGAGACTTGAACCAACATCTGCATGCAGTGGAGCAACTGATACAAACTGTGACAGAAACCTTCTATCTGAGAGGCGAGACGTCCCTCGGATGATTCTTAAAAAAAATTAAAACTTCAATCCTTTCATCATCATCAGATGGACAGGGGGGTCAGGAGTACAAGGGTGGGAGCACAGGTGCCGTCCCGAGCACCAGGGGCGGAAGAGTAGTAGCCGCCCACTACATGATGAATATTCCTTGTCAGCCATGGGACTAAAACAAGGGATCTCCCTACCCAGAGGAATTGAAGTGTAGAGTTGTATCCACTACGCCAGCCAGTGGATGATTCTTTTTCACGTAAAGGACAACATCGACCAGGGTCTGGTGTAGCCACTCTACATGTGTGTGGATCCACACAAGGCTCGTTGCGGCTGACAGAAGACAACGAAGTATGAAAANGGGGGGGGGGGGGGGGGGGGGGGGGGGGGGGGAGGCTCCCCTGGGGAGCAAAACAGCAGGTGTTAGACACTGGCAGAAGGTCCAGGAGCCGAGGGCTCTGCCTAAAGAAGATGGACAGGGCACTGCTGTTGGATGCCTCCCATTGATAGCCGTGTGCCAAGAGGGTAACATTACAAGCAGGTATTCCAGGTCGATCTGCAGCCGCTGTTGGCCTCTGTTCCCTCTCTAACCACATAGATTCCTGCTGCGGAGTAAGCCTCAAATAGGCATTGCCAGGGCTGGTAGCATACTATTGAGACTGTAGTAACAGTTGTTATGTACCTCTGAAAAATGATTTCTGGGGTTGTATGATACGGATGCTTTACAACAGGCATTGAAAAACGGCTGTTTCTGGTGTTTTTTGAGTGAGGAGGGTTGATGAAACCCAGGCTCTCCCCACCTGCCAAAAGCTGGGGGAAACAAATGAAGGGAGGGGACATGGACTGGTCATCTACGATCCCCTTTGTGACTGGAAAGTGGATGTCACTGCCGGTCAACTTCCACTTCACGATGACAGTTTTCTAATGGCCAGATATGTCGATTCCCTCCCAGATTTGGCCGGCTAAGACAAGCCCCTATCACTACCGCTGCGGTTTTTCACCCGCAAGATGCCCTTTGACTGCACCAGGGGCAGTTCACCAGCAGGTAGGCATTGGCACAGCAGAGGCACCACATCCGCACCGCAGGAGCACAGCTGAGTTGAAACAGGGGGATGTGCAAAAGAGGAACATACAAGAGAAGCACATAATGGGAGAGGGGCACAGCATATGTGCACAGTAGAGGCACATGAGCAGCAGAAGCAGGAGAATATCGGCATGCATAGCAAAAGATGCCCCCCAACCCCCCCCCCCCCACCCTCCCTCTGTTTTGCAGGTGGGATCTCAAATGTCTTCTAGTTCAACCCAGGACCGTATTATGTGAGCCGTACGATACCGGCCATTGAATACTACACTGTAGCTTATCAAGCTAGGTTGTTTATGGACAGCGGTAACATGCGTACCACGGTCCTACATTTTTTAATTTATTTCAATTTAAACTTGATTGATGAGAAGGAACATGCAAACGCCGCTCTTGACCGGCACAACATCGGGGTATGAAAGCGTGCAAACACCCTCTTTTTGTGGTACAGTGTACCAGTATGCTATCGGCACTAACCTCCCAAGGTAATGCCCCGGTAACACAGGAAGTACTACAGTCCTTTATTGAAGTACTCTCACAACTGGCGCAGTGATATCCACTGCTGGCGTGGTGGATATCATTGTAGACTTGAATACCTCTGGAAGGAAGGGCTGAAGTTTGAATCCTTCGCCAACCAACCCGAATGACAGTTGTAATGGGCGGCTCAAGACTACCAGTCTATCTGCCAGTTGGTGCTCTGGGTGGCACCGGGAGACTGGCCTACCCTGTTCACAGGATTGAATGAGAAAAAAAAGCACAAAAAACACACTCATCATCCTCCATCTCCTCCTCCTCCACCTCCCCCTCCTCCACCTCCCCCTCCTCCTCCCCCTCATCCGCCTCCTCCTCCTGCACCTCTGTAGTCAGCGTCAACCCTTCCCCCTCCGCCTTCTTCATCCCTTGTGCTATGTTGGTCTCCTCTACCACCACCTCCCTTGCCGCCGGCTCCACCTTCCTCATGGATATCCTTTGACGATGCCGCTGAAATGCGCGGTCCTCGGGTGCCAGAAAGGTGCTTCTTTATCCCCATGGGATTGTTGTGCGCTTTCCTTGGAAACAATTGAGAGCCCATCGACCAATAACGAGGCGGTGTACACAGCAGCTCGCTTTTGGATCAGCCTGGCAAAGGAGGCCGGGCTGCAGCAGGTCCTGGTCGTGGGGTACTCTCAACTGGTGGGCAACCAGTTACAAGGCCATTGCAGGATCACTATGGACTGTCCCCGGAGGCGCTGTGATGCAGTCTTGGAGGCCACGCGGGACATACACCAAGCCCCGTTCAAATGGGTCCCTTGGGAGAAGAACTGGAGTGCCGACCACCTGGCCAAGATGGGGTTGGCACTGGCGGCTCAAGGGCAAGTCGTTGTTGCTGGCATACCCAAGGAGGTGCAGGACTGCAGTGGGGCGACCCTGCTTGACGCTGCCGATCTGACGACTGGTGGAGTGGAGGGTCTCCTCAGGCCGGGCGGGCTGAGCGGCCAGCCCACGATCTCCTTATCTGCAGGACTTGGGAGGGTACTGCAGACGTGTGTTGGGAGCAACTGCATGGGGTGCTGGTAGGTGCTGAGGGTGGTTGGGCTGAAGGGAGCCCAATGGGAGGTATTTTCTGCCCGGACCATCTATAAACTCCCCCAAAAAAAGAAGGGGTCCAATGGTGGGTGCTGCGCTGTTCCCGGAGGCGTGCGAGGCTATGGTGCGGAGGAGCTGGGTGGTGGGGTCCCTCGGGACGGCCTTCTGGCTTTAAGCCAGCCCAGCGGGTCCTGGTGATCGCCTCTACTTGGCCCATGCTGATTTTCGCCTCCACACCCAGCTTTGACTGGGTCTGCCACTGGGATACCCCTCCATCCATGGCGGTCATGGGCTCCTGCCGGCAGATGTCACGCGCAACGTGGGGTCTGGGACAATTATTCGTGTCCACCAAGCCATCCGAGATGAGTTGGCGGAGATTTGCCGGGAGCATTCCCTCCGGGCGATGGTGGAGCCAGAGGGCTTGTTGCCCGGGGGGGGGGGGGGGGGGGGGGGGGGAGGTGGGGCTACGGCTGGATATTCTGGTGTTTGACTGGGCCCAGGGCACGGTGTGGGTGGTGGACATCATCACGGTGGACGCCCAGTCGGACAAGGTGAAGGAGGAGGGGCAGGCACTTCTGGCGGCAGGCCGCAAAGGAGAAGCACTGCAGGGCTGCCCTTGCATAGCAGCCGGGGTACCGGCTATGCACGGTGGCTTGGGAGATCTTCGGCGGTCTTGGCCCAAATTGTTGGCGCTTTGTCCGTCGGTTGGCGGCGTTGTGCCTCGAGAGGGGTCGGGGCACGCGAAGTAAGGTTGACCAGCCGGGGTGGTCGGCGCGGGCTGTGTCCTTGTTTGCGCAGTGGCTCTCCGTTGCTAGGATTCGGCAGCAGTGTTGCGTGCTTCGCGACTTCGGTTTGTGGCGTGGTGGCCTGGACCCGACATTGGGCAGTGTCGCGTCAGTTGAGCTGCCGCGGCCATGGCCCCTTGGCCCTCTTACGCTGTCGGAGCTTTGCTACACTGTGCCGTTGGACGGCGAGGAGAGTCTCCTCGGTCCTTGACGTCTGTCTCCCTGCTTTTCCTCTCCACCTTCTTGTGCCGTGGGTGGCGGCATTTGCATGCTTTCATACCGCGATGTTGTGCCGGTCAGGGGCGGCTTTTGCATGTTCCTTCTCATTAATAAAAATTTACCCAAAAAGAAAAGAGAGAAGAAAAGAGGGTGGTTCTGACTCCTCTTTCATCTTGGGGCTGGTGGTTAAGCGGCGCATATATGGAGGTTTGTGCCATCGTATGGCGGCTATTTTTGAGTGCTGTCTTTCCTAGGTGGTGGTGGGCCTATGCCTTTGCAGGCATAGGCCTGCGGAGCAAGGACAGGGATTGGGGTCCAGCCGTGGACAGGAGCTGGGGAGCACTTGTCTAGAGCATGAGAGAATTCTGGAGCATTGCAGGAGGTTTGTCCAGGGCGACTAGGCGGGGCTTGTGGAGAAAAAAATGGAGTCTGCCAGGTTGTTATACCGCCTTGCTCCACCAGTGAGGCCAACGACCCGTTTATCTTCAGTGCCATGGCTTGCAGCAGAGGAGGGGCAGTGGAAGTGAGCAGTTCAGATGGTGCACAGGGGTGCACCAGGCGGAGGGGTGGAGATGCTGTGTTGGCATCATCCAGCTTCTGGAAATGAGAGCACTCCAAGATCCAAGATCCAAGACCCCAGTTCAGGGGCTGGTCTGGGGTGTTTGACCTGTGATATGTTTCAGAATGTCGTCCTGGACACCCCAGGTGGGCCGGAGTCCTTGACACTTGTGGTTCATGTCAATGTGGCCGGGATGCTACGGAGGGACACTCCCACTTTCTGGGGTGCAGCTGCCTCATCCCCTTGCTCAGGGGGGGGGGGAGATATGGAGGAGGGGGTCTGGCCCATTGCTGTGGGCGAAGCATTTTTCAGGCTTGGGGGTCAGGTTTTGCTACTGCGGGAGAACGGGAAGAACAGGACGGTGTTGCAGCCGTTACAGTTCAAGGTGGGCTTGTCAAGGGGGGGGGGGGGGGGGAGATATGGAGGAGGGGGTCTGGCCCATTGCTGTGGGCGAAGCATTTTTCAGGCTTGGGGGTCAGGTTTTGCTACTGCGGGAGAACGGGAAGAACAGGACGGTGTTGCAGCCGTTACAGTTCAAGGTGGGCTTGTCAAGGGGGGGGGGGGGATTTTCTTGTGCAAGGGGTACGAACCAGCCATCCTGGGGGCACATCTTTTGTTTTCCCTTTCGCGTCTAGACATCCGCAATGCTTTGAGGCAGTGCGCACATGTTTGATAGGGAATCCAAGAGCCAAAACCGCTGTTGCGCACTGTCTCAAACACACATGTGCTGGGTTGTGGGGTCCCGCGGGGCAGCCCTCTGGCTTCAGGCCAGTCCCGCAGGTCCTGGAGATCCCCTGTACTTGTCCCCGACCAACTTCCATCCCCACGCCCAGCTCTGGCTGCGCTTGCCACTTGGGTACCTCACTCTTTACGGTGGCCATCACCTCCTCCCGGGGGAAGTCACGTGGCAGGCGGGTTCAGTGCCGATCATTCGGATACACTGGCAGAACCTCTGACAGGTTGGCTGGCAGGTCCACTGACATGCTCGCTGGCAGGCTCGTTGGTAGGTCTGCTGGCTGCTGCTTTCGCAGGCTTGCTAGTTGGCCTTGTGACAGGCTCACTGGCAGGTGCACTGGCTGGTCTGCTGGAAGGCTTCCTGGCAGGTACACAGGCAGAGTTGCTGGTAGTTCTGTCGGCAGGTGTGCTGTGGCAGGTCCGTGTGCGAGTCCGGTGGCAGGTTTGGCAAGTTGTCCGGCAGGCCCATTTGCGCGTCAGCTGGGAAGTCCTGTGGCAGGCCTTCTGGCAGGTCCACTGGTAGGTACTGTAGCAGGCCAGCTAGTAGGCCCACTGATACGTCTTCAGACAGGGCAAACTGGCAGGTCCACTGGTAGGTACTGTAGCAGGCCAGCTAGTAGGCCCACTGATACGTCTTCAGACAGGGCAAACTGGCAGGTCCACTGACAGGGCAGGCAGGCATGTTTGCTGGCAGGGCAGGCTGGCGGGTCTGCTGGCAGAGCAGGTAGGCGGGTCTGCTGGCGGGGCAGGGCGGTTGGTCTGCTGGTAGGACTAGCAGATTTTGCTGCTGGCCGGAAGGCCAGCCGGTCCCATGCTGGTCAGTCCCTTGCTGGCAAGTCCCGCACTGGTAGGCCAATCACTGGAAGGTCCCCAGCTGGCAGGCCATTCCCTTGGCTGGCCACCTGTTGGCAGGCCACCCACTGGCAGGCCACTCGGTGGCAGGCCACCTGCTGGCAAGTCACCTGCTGGCAGGCCACTCGCTGGTAGGCCACTCGCTGAAGGTGATGCACTGCTGGTAGCGCACTGGTAGGTGGTGCGCTGGCAGGTGACGCACTGGCAGGTGACTTGCTGGCAGGTTGTGTGCTGGTGGTTGGCGTGCTGTCACTGTTGATTCACACAGTAAAGCAACAAAATATAAGCAGTTCCTTTCTCCCTTTTCTCCTTTGAATGCATTCTTCTGGATGGACATTCCAAACCTGTCCATCAACCATTTCGTTTTGAGGCAAGCAGATCATTCCTGAATTGAAGTCAGTCAATTGAGGGTGACATGGCCCCTAAAACGTTCCGTTTTGAGGCAACCAGACCTTTCCCGAACTTGCCCCTGGTAGGCCTGACTCATCCGAGTCTTACTCAAGTCTGCACAAGGCGAGTTAGGGTTGAGTCAAGTTGTCCTGAGTATGGCAGGAGCATGCACTTTAAACTCTACCCGAGCAGGGAGTTGACAGCCTTAGTTTAGGGGGCAGGGGGAGGGAGGGGGGGGGTGTTGGGGGAAGATGGCAGCAAGAGGAGGGGGGTTGGGGGGGAGGTGAGGGGGTGGGAGTTGGAGGGTGTGGCGGGGAGGGGGGTGGTGGGGGGATTAAAGGATGGGGGTAATGTACAACCAGTCCTTGGCCTACTAGCTTGTTCTTTGTGATTTCTGGTCTATATATTCCCTTTTCTATGTGTATCCTTTCACGTCTTCACTCCAACGGGAGCTGCAGGCGCTTGGATAACAACCAGCTAACAGGAAACATTCCAACATCCATTGGTGCTTTGGTGAATCTCCAATACCTGTGAGTGACAGATGTGATGCAAACATTTCAACTAGTAGGAAAATGGGTGATCAGACAAACAAGTCGAGTGCGATGCTATTCAGTTCTGTCTTAATGTTGCATCATATCTTCACTCACCCATTGGCTGCATATTGGTTGGTTTCAACTAGCTTACGGGCAATTGTTCGCAAACCACTTTGGGAGAAACAATGACAAAGAAATACATGCATGCATGGGATTGGTCTACTTAGCTTACATGGGGATGATTTGTTAGTATGGAGTGAGTATGACAGTAGGGCTGTTGAATTGGATTGGATTGGATGAAATCGGATCCAATTAATGCTCTTTCCATTTTGGATCTGGACCAACCTTGCGAGTTCAGATTTCGATCAATCCTAAATGGACCTTTTTGCCTAGAAATCAGAAAATGAACCAGTCCTATCCAACTTCCCACAGCTAAGAGTTTGCAAGTTGCTAGCGCATTGACACACTGGTGACACGTGTTTTTGCAACCCACCAACATTTCCTGCNATACAGGATGTCAACGTTGATGCAGCTGTCACATGCATGCTGATCAATCTAGTTTGGATTAGAATTTCATCCGTGCTAAATGGAGGACTGGAAGGAAAATGTATGACATCGGATTTGCTTTGCTGAATACCAAAAGAAGAAAAAAGAAAAGAAAGCACACATTGGAACAAATTGCCAACAAAACCAAACCCCACCTGAAATGACCAGCAACACGTAAATCTGAACCAATACTGGATTGGTACAAGGATTAAATCGGATTGTAGCCGACTTCTGTTCAAGTTTAATAGCCCAAAAAGCCCTGTCACTCTAACAGCTGACGTGAAAACGCAATCTTTGAAGGTGCTTACTATTTCGAAGGAAGAAGGAATGCCACCAAGGAACAGCACAAGCACGTGGTGGAATGGGGGAATGCCGCCACCACCGACAGCGCAACAGGATGGAAGATTACAAATAAAGAGAGAGGGATCTTCGGCAAGCCAGGAGACTCCCCGTCTATTCTAAAGGGTTGGTGTAGCAAACATCATACAATGCCAGGGGGCCCAGGGGCCACGGCCCTTGGGCTGTGGTCCCTGACTCTTTTTTTTTTTTTGAAAATGGATTTTTTTTGAGCCAGAAAATTTTTATTCCTTGGACATGACAACATGACAAATGGTGGGGAGGATGCCAAAGTCCTTCGCGCCACCTCAGGCAAATCAGAAACAGGGTTCTCGGGCAAGGCCCTGTGGCCAGGACCGCTACACGGTGGGGAGGATGCCAATGTCCTTCACGCCACCTCAAGCAAAACCAAAACAGGGTTCTCGGGCAAGGCCCTGTGGCCAGGACCGCTACACGGTGGGGAGGATGCCAAAGTCCTTCACGCCACCTCAAGCAAACGTCCACAGGGTTCTCAGGCAAGGCCCTGTGGCCAGGACCCCTACACGGTGGGGAGGATGCCAGAGTCCTTCGCGCCACCACGAANGCCGACTTCTGTTCAAGTTTAATAGCCCAAAAAGCCCTGTCACTCTAACAGCTGACGTGAAAACGCAATCTTTGAAGGTGCTTACTATTTCGAAGGAAGAAGGAATGCCACCAAGGAACAGCACAAGCACGTGGTGGAATGGGGGAATGCCGCCACCACCGACAGCGCAACAGGATGGGAGATTACAAATAAAGAGAGAGGGATCTTCGGCAAGCCAGGAGACTCTCCGTCTATTCTAAAGGGTTGGTGTAGCAAACATCATACAATGCCAGGGGGCCCAGGGGCCACGGCCCTTGGGCTGTGGTCCCTGACTCTTTTTTTTTTTCTGAAAATGGATTTTTTTTGAGCCAGAAAATTTTTATTCCTTGGACATGACAACATGACAAATGGTGGGGAGGATGCCAAAGTCCTTCGCGCCACCTCAGGCAAATCAGAAACAGGGTTCTCGGGCAAGGCCCTGTGGCCAGGACCGCTACACGGTGGGGAGGATGCCAAAGTCCTTCATGCCACCTCAAGCAAACGTCCACAGGGTTCTCAGGCAAGGCCCTGTGGCCAGGACCCCTACACGGTGGGGAGGATGCCAGAGTCCTTCGCGCCACCACGAATGCACACTCAGGGATCTCGGGCAAGGCCTTGTGGCGAGGACCGCTACAAGGGAGCAGCGAGTAAAGCACCTCCCAGAGCCTCTGGGAGCTAGGCTTTCCAGAAGGTCGGCTCCACCCCGCAGAGGGCCGAGAGTGTGAGGAGGGAGCGTATACGTCCCTGGTGCGCGATGGGGACCACATCGCCAGTGAAGGGGGCAGAGGCTCTGGCGTGCGTGGAGACGTAGAGTCGGATGGCCACGCACTGGGCACGGATCCCCACGATGGAGGCACGCTGTGCGAGGATGCTCACCGCTCGCTGTGCCCAATGCGCGAGGGTCTCCGCCGAGCACTGTCGAGTCCAGCGTGAGAGGAAGATCTTGGCCAGGCGAGCCAAGAAGATCCAGAACTCCTCCCCCAGGCCTCCCAGGGTCTCCCACGCCAAGGGTCGCAGGTGGTGTCCCCGCCGTGGAGCCGCTCTGTATGGCTCGGCCTTCTCCTCCTCAGCAGCCTCGAGTGCTCGTCCCGGCCCCGTGGCTCGGTGTCCGTGTGCGTCCACCGTCGTGACGTCCAACACCCACGTGATGCCGAGGTCGTGGTCCACCAAGGTGAGGTCCGGGCGGAGGTACCCCCACCCTCCCGGCAGAGGCAGCACGTCTGTTGGCTCCACGCGCACCGTGACGCCAGATCGCGCCTCCCTCCTTCTCACGGCGGGTCACGGCAGCAGGTTCGAGTGGGTGGACCCGTACCTACTACAGGTGTGCGAGGGGGAGGCCTAGCCAGAGCTTCACATGGAGTTGGAAGTCTGCCGCCGGGAGGAAGGTCCGGTCGTCCTCCCCCGACGGCGTGGCCTGGAGCCATAGCGCGCTGTCCCGCGTCGCTGTGGCCCAACATCTGCTCTGTGCTCGGCGGCAGCACCCCGTGCTCGGTCCGCAGCACAGTGGACAAGCGCAGTGCCTCAACGCTACTGTCCCTGCCTCCTCTACCCACCGATCCCGTCGGCTCGCGTACCACACCTCACTCAGCTGCTGGTAGAGGCGTGGAGCTGGTCCCTTCTGTAGGCCGTCGAGAGAGGGGAAGGTGCGGAACACCTGCACCGATAGCTCCTCCTCCTCCTCCACTCGTCGCCACAAGGGGGTGAGGGAGTCAAGGGTCCGAGCGAAGGGCAGGAGAGAGCCGAAGTCAGAGACCAGGGCGTGGAGGAGGGAGCCTGNAAACAGGGTTCTCGGGCAAGGCCCTGTGGCCAGGACCGCTACACGGTGGGGAGGATGCCAAAGTCCTTCACGCCACCTCAAGCAAACGTCCACAGGGTTCTCAGGCAAGGCCCTGTGGCCAGGACCCCTACACGGTGGGGAGGATGCCAGAGTCCTTCGCGCCACCACGAATGCACACTCAGGGATCTCGGGCAAGGCCCTGTGGCCAGGACCGCTACAAGGGAGCAGCGAGTAAAGCACCTCCCAGAGCCTCTGGGAGCTAGGCTTTCCAGAAGGTCGGCTCCACCCCGCAGAGGGCCGCGAGTGTGAGGAGGGAGCGTATACGTCCCTGGTGCGCGATGGGGACCACATCGCCAGTGAAGGGGGCAGAGGCTCTGGCGTGCGTGGAGACGTAGAGTCGGATGGCCGCGCACTGGGCACGGATCCCCACGATGGAGGCACGCTGTGCGAGGATGCTCACCGCTCGCTGTGCCCAATGCGAGAGGGTCTCCGCCGAGCACTGTCGAGTCCAGCGTGAGAGGAAGATCTTGGCCAGGCGAGCCAAGAAGATCCAGAACTCCTCCCCCAGGCCTCCCAGGGTCTCCCACGCCAAGGGTCGCAGGTGGTGTCCCCGCCGTGGAGCCGCTCTGTATGGCTCGGCCTTCTCCTCCTCAGCAGCCTCGAGTGCTCGTCCCGGCCACGTGGCTCGGTGTCCGTGTGCGTCCACCGTCGTGACGTCCAACACCCACGTGATGCCGAGGTCGTGGTCCACCAAGGTGAGGTCCGGGCGGAGGTACCCCCACCCTCCCGGCAGAGGCAGCACGTCTGTTGGCTCCACGCGCACCGTGACGCCAGATCGCGCCTCCCTCCTTCTCACGGCGGGTCACGGCAGCAGGTTCGAGTGGGTGGACCCGTACCTATTCCAGGTGTGCGAGGGGGAGGCCTAGCCAGAGCTTCACATGGAGTTGGAAGTCTGCCGCCGGGAGGAAGGTCCGGTCGTCCTCCCCCGACGGCGTGGCCTGGAGCCATAGCGCGCTGTCCCGCGTCGCTGTGGCCCAACATCTGCTCTGTGCTCGGCGGCAGCACCCCGTGCTCGGTCCGCAGCGCAGTGGACAAGCGCAGTGCCTCAACGCTACTGTCCCTGCCTCCTCTACCCACCGATCCCGTCGGCTCGCGTACCACACCTCACTCAGCTGCTGGTAGAGGCGTGGAGCTGGTCCCTTCTGTAGGCCGTCGAGAGAGGGGAAGGTGCGGAACACCTGCACCGATAGCTCCTCCTCCTCCTCCACTCGTCGCCACAAGGGGGTGAGGGAGTCAAGGGTCCGAGCGAAGGGCAGGAGAGAGCCGAAGTCAGAGACCAGGGCGTGGAGGAGGGAGCCTGTGGCGCATGCGAAGGCGAGCGGCGCCCNCAGAAGGAGGGGTTGGCGGTGAGGATGGCCCTGATCCCTCGTACCAGAAGAGCTGCACCGTCGGACACGCCTACGCCGTACTGGTGGGGCCGAAGCATGGAGTTGAGCCTCTCTCTGTGGATGGAGCCAAGATCCAAATGATGCAAATCAGCTTGTTTAAGTGCTCCCACCCAAAGAATGAGACCCATCACGATGGAAACAAGGATCTCCATGAGGATCACCCATGTGCCCCATGCGTCACATCATGCACAGCTAGTGCGTTGCATGATCTCATAGCGGCAGATGTGCATTGTCAGTTTACGGCTATGATCCTAAACTCGCCATTCACTTTTTGAATCGCTTTTGAAAATCGCCTATATAATCGCTCTCCTAAAACTGGAAAGTAGCTATTAATCGCCCAGTCAATTTAAAAATGTTTTTAAAAAATTATCTGAAATTTTAAACCTCCTCCCACACCCTCAGGTAAGCAAAACCCCCGTACACTTTTTTCCCCGGGGTCATTTTTTCTCCTTGTTCGGGTGCTTCCCCCCCCCCTCCCGGCCTGCGGTGGATGCAAAAATCATTCCGCGGAAGACGGCTCCGCTCATGCTTGGCGGCGTCCGCGCATTGCTGCAGAGAGCGAATCGACGCTCTGCTTGTGGCAGAGCGTCAACCGATGGTTGACGCTCTGCCACAAGCAGAGCGTCGATTGCTGTTCGCGGTCGATGTAGCTTCGCATCGTGGAGCAAACCAACGCGACGCTCATTCAAGCAGCGTGGGCCAAAAAAAAAAGCGATCGTCCTTTTCCGTCGCTGCAGGTCGCCGTTTCACTTGAAAGTTGGATCACTGGATGCGCCGCAGAAAGTTGCAGGGTCAACTTAAAAATTTTAAGTTAAAAATTAATGGAAACTAGCGGTTCGATGAGCGATTCAATCGCTAGAGCGATTAAATCGGCGATCGGTCCGTGGAAACTAGCGATTTTAGGATCCCAGGTTCACGGAACATCTTTAGTGAATACAATGCGAACAGTTTGTACTCAGCAAACAGTGAGAACAGTTTCATATTGTCTTGTGCAGATGCTGGACTTCCAGGGGAGTGTCCTTGCTNGGGCCGAAGCATGGAGTTGAGCCTCTCTCTGTGGATGGAGCCAAGATCCAAATGATGCAAATCAGCTTGTTTAAGTGCTCCCACCCAAAGAATGAGACCCATCACGATGGAAACAAGGATCTCCATGAGGATCACCCATGTGCCCCATGCGTCACATTATGCACAGCTAGTGCGTTGCATGATCTCATAGCGGCAGATGTGCATTGTCAGTTTACGGCTATGATCCTAAACTCGCCATTCGCTTTTTGAATTGCTTTTGAAAATCGCCTATATAATCGCTCTCCTAAAACTGGAAAGTAGCTATTAATCGCCCAGTCAATTTAAAAATGTTTTAAAAAAATTATCTGAAATTTTAAACCTCCTCCCACACCCTCAGGTAAGCAAAACCCCCGTACACTTTTTTCCCCGGGGTCATTTTTTCTCCTTGTTCGGGTGCTTCCCCCCCCCCCCCCGGCCTGCGGTGGATGCAAAAATCATTCCGCGGAAGACGGCTCCGCTCATGCTTGGCGGCGTCCGCGCATTGCTGCAGAGAGCGAATCGACGCTCTGCTTGTGGCGAAGCGTCAACCGATGGTTGACGCTCTGCCACAAGCAGAGCGTCGATTGCTGTTCGCGGTCGATGTAGCTTCGCATCGTGGAGCGAACCAACGCGACGCTCAGTCAAGCAGCGTGGGCCAAAAAAAAAAGCGATCGTCCTTTTCCGTCGCTGCAGGTCGCCGTTTCACTTGAAAGTTGGATCACTGGATGCGCCGCAGAAAGTTGCAGGGTCAACTTAAAAAATTTAAGTTAAAAATTAATGGAAACTAGCGGTTCGATGAGCGATTCAATCGCTAGAGCGATTAAATCGGCGATCGGTCCGTGGAAACTAGCGATTTTAGGATCCCAGGTTCACGGAACATCTTTAGTGAATACAATGCGAACAGTTTGTACTCAGCAAACAGTGAGAACAGTTTCATATTGTCTTGTGCAGATGCTGGACTTCCAGGGGAGTGTCCTTGCTGCCACGGATGACAAGTCAATGAGTGTGGTAGCATAACGTAACCAGCCTTTTGATGTTCGTCCCAGCTCCCCTCCCTTTTGCGCATGCAAGCTCTAGTGTGCTGTGCTGAGTAATCCTGGGCTTTCAGGGTGAATTGACAATGACACAATGGTCAGAAGGCCCCCGGTCTCCTTGGTGAGGCAGCAAGGCACAGCCTGACAGGCAGGGAGGCACTGTCTGCCAGGCAGC
>SZWC01009580.1:20402-48584 GCA_023375785.1 Penium margaritaceum
ACTTACACGTACTTACACACACTTACACGCACTTACACACACTTACACGCACTTATACGCACTTACACGCGCTTACACGCACTTACACACACGTATACGCACTTATATGCACTTACACGCACTTATACATACATATACGCACTTACACGCACTTACATGCACTGACACGCACTTGTACGCACTTACACATACTTACACACACTTACACACACTTACACGCACTTACATGCACTGACACGCACTTGTACGCACTTACACATACTTACACACACTTACACACACTTACATGCACTTACACAAACTTACACGTACTTACATGCACTTACACGCACTTAGACACACTTATACGCACTTACACACACTTACACGCACTTACACATACTTACAAGCACTTCCACACACTTACACGCACTTACACGAACTTACACGTAGTTACAAGCACTTACACGCACTTACACGCACATACACGCACTTACACGCTCTTACATGAACTTATATCCACTTACACGCACTTACACACACTTACACAAACTTACACATACTTACACGGACTTACACGTACTTACACGCACCTACACGAACATACGTGCACTTGCACGCACTTACACGCACCTACATGCACTTACACGCACTTACACACACTTACACGCATTTACACACACTTACACACACTTACACGTACTTACATGCACTTACATGCACTTACATGCACTTACACGCACTTACACGCACTTACACGAACTTACACACACTTACACGCACTTACACACACTTACGAGCACTTACACACACTTACACGCACTTACACGCACTTACACGAATTTACACGTACCTACACACACTTACACAAACTTACACGTACTTACACGTACTTACACACACATACACGTACTTATACGCACTTACACGAATGTACACACACTAACACATACGTACACAAACTTACACGTACTTACACGTACTTACATGCACTAACACACACTTACACGCACTTACACGCACTTACACGCACTTACACGCACTTACACGAACTTACACACACTTACACACACTTGCAAGAACGTACACGCACTTAGACGCACTTACACACACTTATACGAACTTACACATACTTACACACACTTATATGCACTTACACACACGTACAACCACTTACACGCACTAACACGCACTTACATGCACTTACACAAACTTTCACGCACCTACACGTACTTACACGTACTTACATGCACTTACACGCACTGACACACACTTACACATACTTACACGCACTTACACGTACTGACACGCACTTACACGAACTTACACAAAATTACACGTACTTAAACCAAACTTACACGTACTGAAATGCACTTACACGGACTTACACGAACTTAAACCGCACTTACACGTACTTACACACACTTATACGTACTTACATGCAGTTATAAGCACTTACACAACGTACACATACTTACACGCACTTACACGCACTTACACGCACTTACATGCACTTACACACACTTACACATACGTACACGCACGTACACGCACTTACACGTACTTACATGCACTTACTTGCACTTACACGCATTTACACCCACTAACATGCACGTATACGTACTTATACACACTTGCTTGTGCATACATGCACTTACACATACTTACACACACTTACACGTACTTACACGTACTTACACGTACTTGCATGCACTTACACGTACTTACACGCACTTACACATACTTACACGTACTTACACGCACTTACACATACTTACACGCACTTACATGCACTAACACGCACTTACACGCACTTACACGCACGTACACTCACTTACACGAACTTACACGCACTTACACACACTTACACGAACATACACACACTTACACGCACTTACACGCACTTACACATACTTACACGCACTTACATGCACTAACACGCACTTACACGCACTTACACGCACTTACATGCACTTACACGCACTTACACGTACTTACACGCACTTACACATACTTACACACACTTACACGTACTTACACGTACTTACACGTACTTGCATGCACTTACACGTACTTACACGCACTTACACATACTTACACGTACTTACACGCACTTATACATACTTACACGCACTTACACATGCTTACACGCACCTACACGAACTTACGTATACTTACACGCACTTACATGCACTAACACGCACTTACACGTACTTACACGCACGTACACTCACTTACACGAACTTACACGCACTTACACACACTTGCACGAACATACACACACTTAGACGCACTTACACGCACTTACACACACTTACACACACTTACTGACACTCACACGCACTTACACACATGTACATGCACTTACACGTACTAACACGCACTTACACAAACTTATACGCACTTACACACACTTACACGTACTTACACGGACTTACACCTACTTACACGCACTTACACACACTTACACGCACTTACATGCACATATACAAACTTACACGCACTTACACTCACTTGCACGAACTTACACGCACTTAGACGCTCTTACACGCACATATACGCACTTACACACACTTATACGTACCTACACGCACTTACACACACGTACACGTACTTACACGCACAAACATGCACTTACACACACTTACACAAAATTACACGCACCTATACGTACTTACACGCACTTACACACACGTATACGCACTAACACATATTTACACGTACTTACATGCACTTACATACACTTACACGCACTTACACGCACTTACACGTACTTAGACGTACATACACGTACTTACACACACTTATACGAACTTACACGAATATACACACACTCAAAACCGCACTTACACACACTGAAACACACTTACACGCACTTACACGTATGTACATACAGTTACACGCACTTACACGTACCTACACGCACTTACACATACTTACACACACTTACACGCACTTACACGTACTTAGACGCACTTCCTTGCACGTACTTACACGCAGTTACAAGCACTTACACGCACGTACACAAACTTACACGCACTTACACGCACTTATACGAACTTAAACTGCACTTATATACACTTACACGTACTTACACGCACTTACATGCACTTACACATACTTACACGCACTTACATGCTATTACACGCACTCACACACACTTGCACAAACTTACACGCACTTAGACACACGTACACGCACTTACACGCACTTACACACACCTACATGCACTTACACACACTTACACACACTTACATGCACTAACACGCACTTACACACACTTACACAAAATTACACACACCTACACACACTTACATGCAGTTACACGCACTTACACGCACTAACATGCACTTTTATACACTTATACGCACTTACACGCACTTACAAGCACTTACACGCACTTACACGCACTTACACACACTTACACGTACTTACACGAACTTACACAAAATTACACGCACTTAAACCGCACTTACACGCACTGACACGCACTTACACGCAGTTACACGCACTTACACGAACTTAAACCGCACTTACACACACGTACACGCAATTACACACACTTATACGCACTTACATGAACTTACTCGTACTTACACGCACTTACACACACTTAATGGGACATACACGTACTTACACGTATTTACACGTGCTTACATACACTTGCACGTACTTACACATACTTACACGCACTTACTTGCACTTACACGCACTTACACCCACGTACACGCACTTACACGTACTTACACGCACTTACACATGCTTACACGCACTTACACGTACTTACATGCACTTACTTGCACTTACACGTACTTACACGTACTTACACGCACTTACACGCACTTATACGCACTTACACAAACTTACACACACTTACACATACTTACACGAACTTAAACTGCACTCACACGCGCTTACACGCACTTACACGCACTCACACGCTCTTACACGTACTTATGCGTACTTACATGAACTTACACGTACTTGCACACACCTTCAGTCACGTACACGAACATAAACCACGCTTACACGTACTTACATGCACTTACACGCTCTTACACGTAGTTACACGCACTAACACGCACTTACACGCACTTACACGTACTTATACGTACTTACATGTACTTACATGCACTTACACGCACTTACACGCACTTACACGTACTTATACGTACTTACATGTACTTACATGCACTTACACACACTTACACGCACTTACACGCACTTACACACACTTACACGTACTAACACGTACTTACACGTATTTACACACTCTTACACACACTTACACGCTCTTACACGCTCTTACATCCACTTACACACAGGTATACATACATACACACACTTACACATACTTACACACACTGACACATACTTACACATACCTATAGGAACTTACGCGCACTTACATGCACCTACATGTAATTACACGCACGTACACGCACTTACACGCATTTAAACGCACTTACACGTACTTACATGCACTTACATGCACTTACATGCACTTACACGCACTTACACGTACTTACACATACTAACACGCACTTACACGTACTGATACGTACTTACTTGCACTTACACACACTTACATCCACTTACACGCACTTACACGCACTTACACGCATTTAAACGCACTTACACGTACTTACATGCACTTACACGCACTTACACGTACTTACACACACTTACACGCACTTACACGTACTTACATGCACTTACATGAACTTACACGATATTACACACACTTAACCTGCACTTACATGCACTTACACGCACTCATACGCACTTACACGCACTTACACGCACTTACATGAACTTAAAGCGTACTTACACGCACTTACACACACTTAAACGCACTTATACGCACTTACACGTACTTACACGAACTTAAACGTACTTACACACACTTATACACACTTACACCTACTTACATGCACTTACACGCACTTACACGTACTTACACATACTAACACGCACTTACACGTACTGATACGTACTTACTTGCACTTACACACACTTACATCCACTTACACGCACTTACACGCACTTACACGCACTTACACATGCTTACATGCACGTACACATACTTACACACACTTTCTTGCACTTACACGTACTTACACGCACTTACACATGCTTACATGCACGTACACATACTTACACACACTTTCTTGCACTTACACGTACTTACACGTACTTACATGTACTTACACACACTTACACATACTTATACACATTTACACGAACTTACACGTACTTACACGTACTTACACGCACTTACACATACTTAAACGCACTTACACGCACTTACACGCACTTACACATACTTACACGCAATTACATACACTTTTACGCACTTACACGAACTTAAACTACACTTACACGCACTTGCACAAACTTACATGTACTCAGATGCACTTAGACACACTTACACGCACTTACACGCACTTACACGCACTTACACGAACTTAAACTACACTTACACGCACTTGCACAAACTTACATGTACTCAGATGCACTTAGACACACTTACACGCACTTACACGCACTTACACGCACTTACACGAACTTACACAAAAGTACACGCACTTAAACTGCACTTACATACACTTACACGCACTTACACACACTTACACGCACTTACACGAACTTAAACCGTACTTACACGCACTTACACACACTTTCATGCACTTACACGCACTTATACGCACTTACACAAACTTACACGTACTTACACGCACTTACACATACTTACACGTACTTACATGCACTTACACGCACTTACATCCACTTACACACACTTACACGCACTTATACGCACTTACACAAACTTACACGTACTTACACGCACTTACACATACTTACACGTACTTACATGCACTTACACGCACTTACATCCACTTACACACACTTGCACGTACGTACACAAAGTTACACGCACTTACACGCACTTACATGTACTTACACGCACATACGAGCACTTACACGTACTTACAAGCACTTACATGCACTTACACAAACCTACACATACGTACACAAACTTACACGCACTTATACGCATTTACACGCACTTAAACGCACTTACATGAACTTACACGCACTTACACATACTCACATGCACGTACATACACTTACACGCACTTACACACACTTACATGCACTTACACGCACTTATACACATTTACACGTACTTACATGTACTGACACGCACTTATACACACTTACACATACGTACATGTACTTACACGTACTTACACACACTTACACACACTTACACGCACTTACACGCACTTACACGTACCTACACGCACTTACACACACTTACACAAACGTACACACACTTGCACACACTTACACGTACATACACGCACTTACATGCACGAAATCATACGTATACATGCCTACACGTACTTACACGAACTTACACGCACTTATACGAACTTACACCCACTTACACATACTTACACGCACTAACACGCACTTACACGCGCTTACACACTTACACACACTTACACGCACTTACACACACTTACACGAACTTACACATACTTACACACACTTACACGCACTTACACACACTTACACGCACTTCCACGCACTTACACGCACTTACACACACTTATACGCACTTATACGCACTTACACGCACTTATACATACCTATACGCACTTACACGCACTTACATGCACTGACACGCACTTACACGCACTTACATGCACTGACACGCACTTACACGCACTTACATGCACTGACACGCACTTACACGCACTTACATGCACTGACACGCACTTACACGCACTTACATGCACTGACACGCACTTACACGCACTTACATGCACTGACACGCACTTACACGCACTTACATGCACTGACACGCACTTACACGCACTTACATGCACTGACACGCACTTACACGCACTTACATGCACTGACACGCACTTACACGCACTTACATGCACTGACACGCACTTACACGCACTTACATGCACTGACACGCACTTACACGCACTTACATGCACTGACACGCACTTACACGCACTTACATGCACTGACACGCACTTACACGCACTTACATGCACTGACACGCACTTACACGCACTTACATGCACTGACACGCACTTACACGCACTTACATGCACTGACACGCACTTACACGCACTTACATGCACTGACACGCACTTACACGCACTTACATGCACTGACACGCACTTACACGCACTTACATGCACTGACACGCACTTACACGCACTTACATGCACTGACACGCACTTACACGCACTTACATGCACTGACACGCACTTACACGCACTTACATGCACTGACACGCACTTACACGCACTTACATGCACTGACACGCACTTACACGCACTTACATGCACTGACACGCACTTACACGCACTTACATGCACTGACACGCACTTACACGCACTTACATGCACTGACACGCACTTACACGCACTTACATGCACTGACACGCACTTACACGCACTTACATGCACTGACACGCACTTACACGCACTTACATGCACTGACACGCACTTACACGCACTTACATGCACTGACACGCACTTACACGCACTTACATGCACTGACACGCACTTACACGCACTTACATGCACTGACACGCACTTACACGCACTTACATGCACTGACACGCACTTACACGCACTTACATGCACTGACACGCACTTACACGCACTTACATGCACTGACACGCACTTACACGCACTTACATGCACTGACACGCACTTACACGCACTTACATGCACTGACACGCACTTACACGCACTTACATGCACTGACACGCACTTACACGCACTTACATGCACTGACACGCACTTACACGCACTTACATGCACTGACACGCACTTACACGCACTTACATGCACTGACACGCACTTACACGCACTTACATGCACTGACACGCACTTACACGCACTTACATGCACTGACACGCACTTACAC
Organism: Penium margaritaceum; assembly: GCA_023375785.1. Lineage (NCBI taxonomy): Eukaryota > Viridiplantae > Streptophyta > Zygnematophyceae > Desmidiales > Peniaceae > Penium > Penium margaritaceum. The sequence continues at coordinate 28,347 of SZWC01009580.1, forward strand.
GCACTTACATGCACTGACACGCACTTACACGCACTTACATGCACTGACACGCACTTACACGCACTTACATGCACTGACACGCACTTACACGCACTTACATGCACTGACACGCACTTACACGCACTTACATGCACTGACACGCACTTACACGCACTTACATGCACTGACACGCACTTACACGCACTTACATGCACTGACACGCACTTACACGCACTTACATGCACTGACACGCACTTACACGCACTTACATGCACTGACACGCACTTACACGCACTTACATGCACTGACACGCACTTACACGCACTTACATGCACTGACACGCACTTACACGCACTTACATGCACTGACACGCACTTACACGCACTTACATGCACTGACACGCACTTACACGCACTTACATGCACTGACACGCACTTACACGCACTTACATGCACTGACACGCACTTACACGCACTTACATGCACTGACACGCACTTACACGCACTTACATGCACTGACACGCACTTACACGCACTTACATGCACTGACACGCACTTACACGCACTTACATGCACTGACACGCACTTACACGCACTTACATGCACTGACACGCACTTACACGCACTTACATGCACTGACACGCACTTACACGCACTTACATGCACTGACACGCACTTACACGCACTTACATGCACTGACACGCACTTACACGCACTTACATGCACTGACACGCACTTACACGCACTTACATGCACTGACACGCACTTACACGCACTTACATGCACTGACACGCACTTACACGCACTTACATGCACTGACACGCACTTACACGCACTTACATGCACTGACACGCACTTACACGCACTTACATGCACTGACACGCACTTACACGCACTTACATGCACTGACACGCACTTACACGCACTTACATGCACTTACACGCACTTAGACAAACTTAAACCGCACTTATACGCACTTACACACTTATACATACTTACACGCACTTACACGCACTTACACGCACCTACATGAACTTACACGTACTTACACGTACTTACACGTACTTACATGCACTTACTTACACTAACACATACTTTCATGTACTTACACGTACTTACATGGACTTACATGCACTTACACACACTTATACAAACGTACACGCACTTACATGCACTTACACGCACTTACACGCATTTACACATACTTACACGCACTTACACGCACTTATACATACTTACTAGTACTTACATGCACTTACATGCACTTACACGCACTTACACGCACTTATACATACTTACTAGTACTTACATGCACTTACATGCACGTATACGCACTTACACGCACTTTTAGCACTTACACAGACTTACACACACTTTCACAAACTTACACGTACTTACACGCACTTACACTCACTTGCACGAACTTAAACCGCACTTACACGCACTTACATGCACTTACATGCACTTACACGTACTCACGCGCACTAACACGTACTTAGACGCACTTACACATACTTAAACGTGCTTATACGCACTTACACGCACTTACACGTACTTACACGCACTTACACGCACTTACACACACTTAGATGCATGTATACATACTTACATGCACTTACACGTACATTTATACACTTACACACACCTACACACATCTACACGAACTTACACGCACTTACACGCACTTACACGTACTTATACGCACTTACACACACTTACATGCACTAAAACACACTCTTATACATACTTGTACACACTTACACATACTTATACGCACTTACACACACTTACACATACTTACACACACTTACACGTACTTACACGCACTTACACGCACTTATACGCACTTGCACGCACTTACACAAACTTGCACAAGATTACACCCAATTAAAGTGTACTTACACGCACTTATACGCACTTACACGCACTTACACATACTTATACGCACTTACACGCACTTACCTGCACTTACACAAACTTAAACTGCACTTATACGCACTTACACACACTTACACGAATTTAAACTGCACTTACACACACTTACATACAATTACACGCTCTTACATGCACTCACACGCACTAACACGCACTTACACGCACTTACACATATTTACACATACTTACATGCACTTACATACACTTACACGTACGTACATGCACTTACACGCACTTACACGCACTTATATACACTTATACACACTTACACGCACTTACACGTACTTACACACACTTATACGCACTTACACACACTGACACGGACTTACACGAACTTACATTCACTTACACAAACTAACACGTACTTACACGCACTTACACGCAATTACACACACTTACACCCATACTCGCACTTACACGCACTTACACGCATTTACACATACTTACACGCACTTATACGCACTTATACGCAGTTACATGCACTTACACGCACTTAGACAAACTTAAACCGCACTTATACGCACTTACACGCACTTATATACACTTATACACACTTACACGCACTTACACGTACTTATACGCACTTACACACACTGACACGGACTTATACGAACTTACATACACTTATACAAACTAACACGTACTTACACGCACTTATACTCACTTACACGAACTTAAACCACAGTTGACACGCACTTACATGCACTTACACGCACTTAGACAAACTTAAACCGCACTTATACGCACTTACACGCACTTATATACACTTATACACACTTACACGCACTTACACGTACTTATACGCACTTACACACACTGACACGGACTTATACGAACTTACATACACTTATACAAACTAACACGTACTTACACGCACTTATACTCACTTACACGAACTTAAACCACAGTTGACACGCACTTACATGCACTTACACGCACTTAGACAAACTTAAACCGCACTTATACGCACTTACACGCACTTATATACACTTATACACACTTACACGCACTTACACGTACTTATACGCACTTACACACACTGACACGGACTTATACGAACTTACATACACTTATACAAACTAACACGTACTTACACGCACTTATACTCACTTACACGAACTTAAACCACAGTTGACACGCACTTACATGCACTTACACGCACTTAGACAAACTTAAACCGCACTTATACGCACTTACACGCACTTATACGCACTTACACGCACTTATACGCACTTACACACACTGACACGGACTTACACGAACTTACATTCACTTACACAAACTAACACGTACTTACACGCACTTACACGCAATTACACACACTTACACCCATACTCGCACTTACACGCACTTACAAGCACTTACACGTACTTACACACACTTACACGCACTTACGCGCATTTACACACACTTACACGCACTTACACGAACTTACATTCACTTACACAAAATTACACGTACTTACACGCACTTACACGTACTTACATGCACTTATACGTACTTACACGTACTTACAGGCACTTACACGCACTTACACGTACTTACATGCACTTACACGCACTTACACGTACGTACACACACTGATACGCACTTACATGCACTTACACGTACTTATATATACTAATATGAACTTACACGCACTTACACGCACTTACACGCATGTACAGACACTTACACACACTTCTATGCACTTACACGTACTTACACGCACTTACACGCACTTACAGGAATGTACACACACTTACAAAAACTTACACATACTTACACGCACTTACACGTACTTACACGCACTTACAAGTACTTACACACACTTACACGCACTTACACGCACTTACACGCACTTACACGCACTTATACGCACTTATACACTCTTACACGCTCTTACACGACGTTACACACACTTCCACATACTTACATGCACTTGTACACACTTACACATACTTACACGCATTTACACACACTTGCACAAGCTTACACGTACTTACACACACTTATACACACTTACTCACACTGACACGTACATATACATACTTACACGCACTCACATGCACTCACACATACTTACACGCACTTATACGCACTTACACGAACTTACACACACTTACACACACTTACACGCACTTAGACATACTTACACATACTTACATGCACTTACACGCACTTACACACACTTACATGCACTTACATGCACTTACATGCAGTTACACGTACTTACATGCTCTTACACGCACTTACACGCACTTACACATTTCTACTTGCACTTACACGTACTAACACGCACTTACACGCACTTACACACACTTACACACACTTACACACACGTACACAAACTTACACACACTTACACGTACTTATACACACTTGTATGTAATTACATGCAGTTACACGCACTTACACGTACTTAAACCACACTTATACGCACTTACATGCACTTACACGCACTTACACGCACTTACATGCACTTAGACGTACTTACACGTACTTACATGCACTTATACGTACCTACACACACTAACACGCACGTACATGCACTTACACGTACTGACACGCACTTACACGCACCTACATGCACCTTCATGCACTTATACGCACTTACACACACTTACACACACTTACACGTACTTACACACACATACACACACTAACACACACTTACATGTACTTGTATGTACTTATACGCACGTACACGCACTTACATGTACTTACACGCACTTAGTCGCACTTACACTCACTTACATGCACTTACACGCACTTACACGCACTTACACAAACTTACACAAAACAACACCCACTTAAACTACACTTATACGCACTTACACACACTTAGACGCATGTACATGCACTTACACGCACTTACACAAACTTTCATGTATTTACACGCACTTACACGCACTTACACGCATTTACACAGACTTACACGCACTTACACGCACTTATACATACTTACACGCACTTACACGCACTTACATGAACTTAAACTACACTTACACGCACTTACACGCACTTACACGCACTTATACGTACTTACACGCACTTTTAGCACTTACACACACTTACACACACTTACACGACCTTACACGTACTTACACGCATTTATACTTACTTACACGAACTTAAACCACAGTTGACACGCACTTACATGCACTTACACGCTCTTACACAGACTCATACGCACTAACACGCACTTAGAAGCACTTACACATACATACACACACTTATACGCACTTACACGCACTTACACGTATTTACACGTACTTACACGCACTTACACGTACTTAGATGCATGTATACATACTTACACACACTTACACGCACTTACATGTACATATACGCACTTACACACACCTACACACACCCACACGCACTTACACACAGTTATACGCACTTACACGCACTTATACATACTTATATGCACTAAAATACACTCTTACACGCACTTGTACACACGTACACGTACTTATACGCACTTACACATACTTACACGTACTTACACGCACTTACACACACGTACACACACTTACATGCACTTACACGCACTTACACGCACTTACACAAAAATACACAAAATTACATCCACTTAAACTGCACTTACACGCACGTATACGCACTTACACGTACTTACACATACTTACACGCACTTACACGCACTTACCTACACTTACACAAACTTAAACTGTACTTACACACACTTACATGCACTTACACGCTCTTACACGCACTCATACACACTAACACGTACTTACACGCACTTACACGTACTTACACATACCTACATGTACTTACACACACTTGCACGTACTTACATGCACTTACACGCACTTACACGCACTTATACGCACTTACAGGCACTTACACGCACTTACATGCACTTACACGCACTTACACGCACTTACACGTACTTACACATACCTACATGTACTTACACACACTTGCACGTACTTACATGCACTTACACGCACTTACACACACTTACACAGACTTACACGCACTTACACGCACTTACACGTACTTACATGCACTTATACGTACTTACACACACTTATACGCACTTACACCAACTTATATTCACTTACACAAACTAACACGTACTTACACACACTTACACGCACTTACACACACTTACACCCATACTCGTACTTACATGCACTTACATGAACTTACACGCACTTACACGCACTTACACGCACTTACACGCAATTACACACACTTACACCCACTTACACGAACTTACATTCATTTACACAAACTTACACAAACTTACACATACTTACACGCACTTACACGCACTTACACGCACTTATACGCACTTACAGGCACTTACACACACTTACATGCACTTACACGCACTTATACGTACTTACACGCACTGATACGCACTTGCACGCATTTACACGTACTTATACATATTTACACGCACTTACACGCACTTACACGCACTTATACGCACTTACAGGCACTTACACACACTTACATGCACTTACACGCACTTATACGTACTTACACGCACTGATACGCACTTGCACGCATTTACACGTACTTATACATATTTACACGCACTTACACGCACTTACACGCACTTACACACACTTACACGCACTTATACGCTCTTACACGCTCTTACACGATCTTACACGCACTTCCACATACTGATACCTACTTCCACACACTTACACGTACTTACACGCATTTATACGCACTAACACAAACTTACTCGTACTTACACACACATACACGCACTTATATGCACTCAGACGTACGTATACACATTTACACACACTTACACGCACTTACATATACTTACACGCACTCACACGTACTCATACATACTTACACACACTTATGCGCACTTACACGCACTTACACACACTTACACACACTTACATGCACTTACACGTACTTATACGTACTTACATGCACTTACACGCACTTACACACACTTACAGGCACTTACACGCACTTACATGCAGTTACACGTACTTACATGCTCTTACACGCACTTACACACACTTACACACTTCTACATACACTTACACGTACTAACACGCACTTACACGTACTTACACACACTTACACGCACTTACACGCACGTACACGAACTTACACGCACTCACACATACTTGTATGCACTTACACGCAATTACACGAACTTACACGTACTTAAACCACATTTATACGCACTTACTGGCACTTACACACACTTACATGCACTTACACGCACTTAGACGCACTTATACATACTTACATGCACTTACAGGCACCTACACGTACCTACATGCACTTACACGTACTTATACGTACTTACACGTACTTACACGCACTTACACGCACATACACACACTAACACACACTTACACGTACTTGCACGTAATATACGTACTTACACGCAGTTACACGTACTTACACACACTTAGTCGCACTTACACTCACTTACATGCACTTACACGCACTTATGCGTACTTACACAAACGTACACAAAATAACACCCACTTAAACTGCACTTACACGCACTTACACGCACTTAGACACGCATACATGCACTAACACACACTTACACGTACTTACACGCACTTACACGAACTTACACGCACTTACACGTGCTTACATGCACTTACACATACTTACACGCACTTACTTGCACTTACACATACTTACATATACTTACACATACTACACGCACTTACACGCACTTATACGTACTTACACAAACTTACACGCACTTACACGCACTTACACATACTTAAACGCACTTACACACACTTACACGCACTTATACATACTTTCATGCACTTACACGCACTTACACGTACTCACACAAACTTCAACTACACTTAGACGTACTTACACGGACTTACATGAACTTACACAAAATTACATACACTTACACTCACTTACACGAACTTAGACCGTGCTTACACGCACTTACATGCACTTACACGCTCTTACACGCATTTATACGTACTACCACACACTTATACGCACTTACACATACTTACACGTACTTACACGCACTTACACGCACGTACATGCACTTACACACACTTATACCTACTTACACACACTTATACGCACTTACACGCACTTACACACACTTACACGCACTTACACGCACTTACACGCACTTATACGTACTTGCACAAAGTTACATTCACTTACACGAGTTTACACATACTTACACGCACTTACACACACTTACACACACTTATACGCACTTATACGCACTAACATACACTTACACGCACTTACACGTACTTACACGTACTTATACGCACTTAAACTTACACACACTTCCATACACTTACACACACTTACACGCACTCACACACACTTACACGCACTTACACGAACTTACATGTACTTACACGCACATACACGTACTTACACGCATTTACACAAACGTACACACTGTTACACGCACTTACACACACTTACACACACTTGCACATACTTACACGCCCTTTCTTACACTTACACGTACGTACATGCACTTACACTCACTTATACGCACTTACACACACTTACACACACTTACACGTACTTACATGCACTTACACGCACTTACACATACTTACACGTACTTACACGCATTTCCACGCACTTACACACTCTTACACGCTCTTACACCACCTTACACACACTTACACACACTTACACACACTTGCACATACTTACACGCCCTTTCTTACACTTACACGTACGTACATGCACTTACACTCACTTATACGCACTTACACACACTTACACACACTTACACGTACTTGCATGCACTTACACGCACTTACACATACTTACACGTACTTACACGCATTGCCACGCACTTACACACTCTCACACGCTCTTACACCACCTTACACACACTTACACATACGTATACACACTTACACGCACTTACACGCACTTACACGCACTTACATGCATTTAAACGCACTTACATGCACTGACACGCACTTACACGCACTTACACGTACTTACACGCAGTTACACACACTTACGTGGACTTACATGAACTTACACACACTTATATGCACTTATATGCACTTACACGCACTTACACGTACTTACATACACTCACACGCACTCACATGCACTTACACGCGCTTACACGCATTTACACACACTTACACACACTTACACGCACTTACATGCACTTAAACGTACTTACACGCTTCTTCACTCACTTAGACGCAATAACAAGCACTTACACGCACTTACACGCATTTACACGCACTTGTACGCACGTATGCACACTTACATGCACTTACACACACTTGTACGCACTTACACGCACTCACACAAACTTACACGCACTTAAACCACACTTACACACACTTACATGCACTTACACGTACTTACATGCACTTACACACACATACACATACTAACACGCACTTACACGTACTTGCACACACTTATACGCACTTACACGCACTTACACGTACTTACACGTACTTACACGTACTTACACGCACTTACACACACTTACACGCACTTACACACACTTATACGTACTTACACCCACTTACACGCACTTACACGTACTTACACGCATGTATACGCAGTTATACACACTTACATGCACTTACACACACTTACATGCACTCACATGCTCTTACACGTACTTACACACACTTACACATACTTACATACACTTACAAGCACTAACACACACTTACATGCACTTACACGTACTTACATGCACTTACACACACATACACATACTAACACGCACTTACACGTACTTGCACACACTTATACGCACTTACACGCACTTACATGCACTTACACGCACTTACATGCACTTAGTCGCACTTACACTCACTTACACGCACTTATACACACTTACACGCACTTACAAGAACTTACACAAAATAACATCCACCTAAACTGCACTTACACGCACTTATACGTGCTTAGACGCACTTATACGCACTTTCACGCACTTACACAAACTTACACGCACTTACACATGCTTACATGCACTTATACGTACTTACACGCACTTACTTGCACTCACACGTACTTACACGTACTTACACGTACGTACACGCACTTACATGCACTTATACGTACTTACACGCACTTATACGTACTTACACGCACTTATACGTACTTACACGCACTTATACGTACTTACACGCACTTATACGTACTTACACGCACTTATACGTACTTACACGCACTTATACGTACTTACACGCACTTATACGTACTTACACGCACTTATACGTACTTACACGCACTTATACGTACTTACACGCACTTATACGTACTTACACGCACTTATACGTACTTACACGCACTTATACGTACTTACACGCACTTATACGTACTTACACGCACTTATACGTACTTACACGCACTTATACGTACTTACACGCACTTATACGTACTTACACGCACTTATACGTACTTACACGCACTTATACGTACTTACACGCACTTATACGTACTTACACGCACTTATACGTACTTACACGCACTTATACGTACTTACACGCACTTATACGTACTTACACGCACTTATACGTACTTACACGCACTTATACGTACTTACACGCACTTATACGTACTTACACGCACTTATACGTACTTACACGCACTTATACGTACTTACACGCACTTATACGTACTTACACGCACTTATACGTACTTACACGCACTTATACGTACTTACACGCACTTATACGTACTTACACGCACTTATACGTACTTACACGCACTTATACGTACTTACACGCACTTATACGTACTTACACGCACTTATACGTACTTACACGCACTTATACGTACTTACACGCACTTATACGTACTTACACGCACTTATACGTACTTACACGCACTTATACGTACTTACACGCACTTATACGTACTTACACGCACTTATACGTACTTACACGCACTTATACGTACTTACACGCACTTATACGTACTTACACGCACTTATACGTACTTACACGCACTTATACGTACTTACACGCACTTATACGTACTTACACGCACTTATACGTACTTACACGCACTTATACGTACTTACACGCACTTATACGTACTTACACGCACTTATACGTACTTACACGCACTTATACGTACTTACACGCACTTATACGTACTTACACGCACTTATACGTACTTACACGCACTTATACGTACTTACACGCACTTATACGTACTTACACGCACTTATACGTACTTACACGCACTTATACGTACTTACACGCACTTATACGTACTTACACGCACTTATACGTACTTACACGCACTTATACGTACTTACACGCACTTATACGTACTTACACGCACTTATACGTACTTACACGCACTTATACGTACTTACACGCACTTATACGTACTTACACGCACTTATACGTACTTACACGCACTTATACGTACTTACACGCACTTATACGTACTTACACGCACTTATACGTACTTACACGCACTTATACGTACTTACACGCACTTATACGTACTTACACGCACTTATACGTACTTACACGCACTTATACGTACTTACACGCACTTATACGTACTTACACGCACTTATACGTACTTACACGCACTTATACGTACTTACACGCACTTATACGTACTTACACACACTTACATGCACTCACATGCTCTTACACGTACTTACACACACTTACACATACTTACATACACTTACAAGCACTAACACACACTTACATGCACTGACACACACTTATACGCACTTACACACACTTACACACACTTACACATACTAACACGTACTCACACGCACTTACACGTACTTAGACACACTTACATGCACTTAAACGTACTCATATGTACGTACATGCACTTACACGCACTTACATGCACTTACAGGCACTTACATGCACTTACACGCACTTGTATTCACTTACATACACTTACACCCACTTACACGCTTTTGCACACACTTATACGCACTAATACACACTTACACGCACTTACACACACTTAAACATACTTACACAAACTTACACAAACTTACACACACTTAAACGCACTTACACGAACTTACACGCATTTAAACCACACTTACACGCACTTGCATGCACTTACATGCACTTATACGCACTAACACGCACTTACACACACTTACACGTACTTACACGCACTAACACACACTTACACACTTACACGTACTTACATGCACTAACACGCACTTATACGTACTTACACATACTTACATGCACTAACACGCACTTATACGTACTTACACACACTTATATGCACTTACACCCACTTAAACTGCACTCACACGCACTTAAACGCACTTACAGGCACTTACACGCACTTACACGTACTTACATAAAGTTACACGCACTTACACGCACTTACACGCACTTACACGCACTTACACGCACTTACACGCACTTACACGCACTTACACGCACTTATACGCACTTACACGTACTAACACACACTTACTTGCACTTACACGTATCTACACCCCCTTACACACACTTACACGCACTTACACGTACTTACACGTGCTTACATGCACTTACACGTACTTACACGCACTTACTTGCACTTACACGTACTTACACATACTTATACACACTTACATGTACTTACACACACTTACATGAACTTACACGCACTTATACGCACATACACATACTTACACGCACTTACATGCACTTACACGCACTTTCACATACTTACACGCACTTATACACAAGTACACGCACTTACACACACTTACACACACTTACACGTACTTACACGCACTTATACGCACTTACACACACTTTTAGCACTTACACGCACTTACACATACTTACACGAACTTACACGTACTTACACGTACTTACACTCACTTACACAAACTTAAACCGCACTAACACCCACTTACATACACTTACACGCGCTTACACGCACTCACACGTACTAACACGCACTTACACGCATTTACACCACACTTACACGCACTTACATGTACTTACACGCACTTACACGGACTTATACGCACTTACACGTACTTAGACACACTTACATGCACTTATACGCACTTACACGTACTTAGACACACTTACATGCACTTATACGCACTTACACGTACTTAGACACACTTACATGCACTTATACGCACTTACACGTACTTAGACACACTTACATGCACTTATACGCACTTACACGTACTTAGACACACTTACATGCACTTATACGCACTTACACGTACTTAGACACACTTACATGCACTTATACGCACTTACACGTACTTAGACACACTTACATGCACTTATACGCACTTACACGTACTTAGACACACTTACATGCACTTATACGCACTTACACGTACTTAGACACACTTACATGCACTTATACGCACTTACACGTACTTAGACACACTTACATGCACTTATACGCACTTACACGTACTTAGACACACTTACATGCACTTATACGCACTTACACGTACTTAGACACACTTACATGCACTTATACGCACTTACACGTACTTAGACACACTTACATGCACTTATACGCACTTACACGTACTTAGACACACTTACATGCACTTATACGCACTTACACGTACTTAGACACACTTACATGCACTTATACGCACTTACACGTACTTAGACACACTTACATGCACTTATACGCACTTACACGTACTTAGACACACTTACATGCACTTATACGCACTTACACGTACTTAGACACACTTACATGCACTTATACGCACTTACACGTACTTAGACACACTTACATGCACTTATACGCACTTACACGTACTTAGACACACTTACATGCACTTATACGCACTTACACGTACTTAGACACACTTACATGCACTTATACGCACTTACACGTACTTAGACACACTTACATGCACTTATACGCACTTACACGTACTTAGACACACTTACATGCACTTATACGCACTTACACGTACTTAGACACACTTACATGCACTTATACGCACTTACACGTACTTAGACACACTTACATGCACTTATACGCACTTACACGTACTTAGACACACTTACATGCACTTATACGCACTTACACGTACTTAGACACACTTACATGCACTTATACGCACTTACACGTACTTAGACACACTTACATGCACTTATACGCACTTACACGTACTTAGACACACTTACATGCACTTATACGCACTTACACGTACTTAGACACACTTACATGCACTTATACGCACTTACACGTACTTAGACACACTTACATGCACTTATACGCACTTACACGTACTTAGACACACTTACATGCACTTATACGCACTTACACGTACTTAGACACACTTACATGCACTTATACGCACTTACACGTACTTAGACACACTTACATGCACTTATACGCACTTACACGTACTTAGACACACTTACATGCACTTATACGCACTTACACGTACTTAGACACACTTACATGCACTTATACGCACTTACACGTACTTAGACACACTTACATGCACTTATACGCACTTACACGTACTTAGACACACTTACATGCACTTATACGCACTTACACGTACTTAGACACACTTACATGCACTTATACGCACTTACACGTACTTAGACACACTTACATGCACTTATACGCACTTACACGTACTTAGACACACTTACATGCACTTATACGCACTTACACGTACTTAGACACACTTACATGCACTTATACGCACTTACACGTACTTAGACACACTTACATGCACTTATACGCACTTACACGTACTTAGACACACTTACATGCACTTATACGCACTTACACGTACTTAGACACACTTACATGCACTTATACGCACTTACACGTACTTAGACACACTTACATGCACTTATACGCACTTACACGTACTTAGACACACTTACATGCACTTATACGCACTTACACGTACTTAGACACACTTACATGCACTTATACGCACTTACACGTACTTAGACACACTTACATGCACTTATACGCACTTACACGTACTTAGACACACTTACATGCACTTATACGCACTTACACGTACTTAGACACACTTACATGCACTTATACGCACTTACACGTACTTAGACACACTTACATGCACTTATACGCACTTACACGTACTTAGACACACTTACATGCACTTATACGCACTTACACGTACTTAGACACACTTACATGCACTTATACGCACTTACACGTACTTAGACACACTTACATGCACTTATACGCACTTACACGTACTTAGACACACTTACATGCACTTATACGCACTTACACGTACTTAGACACACTTACATGCACTTATACGCACTTACACGTACTTAGACACACTTACATGCACTTATACGCACTTACACGTACTTAGACACACTTACATGCACTTATACGCACTTACACGTACTTAGACACACTTACATGCACTTATACGCACTTACACGTACTTAGACACACTTACATGCACTTATACGCACTTACACGTACTTAGACACACTTACATGCACTTATACGCACTTACACGTACTTAGACACACTTACATGCACTTATACGCACTTACACGTACTTAGACACACTTACATGCACTTATACGCACTTACACGTACTTAGACACACTTACATGCACTTATACGCACTTACACGTACTTAGACACACTTACATGCACTTATACGCACTTACACGTACTTAGACACACTTACATGCACTTATACGCACTTACACGTACTTAGACACACTTACATGCACTTATACGCACTTACACGTACTTAGACACACTTACATGCACTTATACGCACTTACACGTACTTAGACACACTTACATGCACTTATACGCACTTACACGTACTTAGACACACTTACATGCACTTATACGCACTTACACGTACTTAGACACACTTACATGCACTTATACGCACTTACACGTACTTAGACACACTTACATGCACTTATACGCACTTACACGTACTTAGACACACTTACATGCACTTATACGCACTTACACGTACTTAGACACACTTACATGCACTTATACGCACTTACACGTACTTAGACACACTTACATGCACTTATACGCACTTACACGTACTTAGACACACTTACATGCACTTATACGCACTTACACGTACTTAGACACACTTACATGCACTTATACGCACTTACACGTACTTAGACACACTTACATGCACTTATACGCACTTACACGTACTTAGACACACTTACATGCACTTATACGCACTTACACGTACTTAGACACACTTACATGCACTTATACGCACTTACACGTACTTAGACACACTTACATGCACTTATACGCACTTACACGTACTTAGACACACTTACATGCACTTATACGCACTTACACGTACTTAGACACACTTACATGCACTTATACGCACTTACACGTACTTAGACACACTTACATGCACTTATACGCACTTACACGTACTTAGACACACTTACATGCACTTATACGCACTTACACGTACTTAGACACACTTACATGCACTTATACGCACTTACACGTACTTAGACACACTTACATGCACTTATACGCACTTACACGTACTTACATGCACTTACATACACTTATATGTACTTACATGTACTTACACGCACTTACACGCACTTACACGCACTTATGCGCACTTACACGCACTTACACTCACTTACACGCACTTACACATACTTACACACAGTCACATGTACTTACACACACTTACACGTACTTACACGCACTTACACACACTTACACGTACTTACATGCACTTACACGTACTTACACACGCTTATATGCACTTACACGTACTTACACACACTTGCACGCACTTACACGCACTTACACACACCTCCACGCACTTACAGGCAGTTACACATACTTAAATGCACTTACACACACTTACACGCACTTACACGCTTTGGCACACACTTACACGCAATAATACACACTTACACGAACTTACACGCACTTACACGAACGTACACGCACTTACACGAATTTACACGCACTTAAACCACACTTATACACACTTGCACGCACTTACACGAACGTATACGCGCTAACAGGCACTTACACGCACTTACACACACTTACACGTATTTACACACAGTTATACACTTTTACACGCACTTACACGCACTTATACAAACTTACACGAAATTACACCCACTGAAACTACACTCACACGCACTTACACGCACTTATACGCACTTACACGTACTTACACGCACTTACATATACTTACACGTACTTATACACACTTACACGCTGTTATACGTACTTACATGCACTTACACTCACTTACACGCACTTACACATACTTACACACAGTCATACGTACTTACACATACTTACACCTACTTACACGCACTTATACGCACTTACACGTACTTATACGCACTTACACGCACTTACACGGACTTATACGCACTTACACGTACTTACACGCACTTACACATACTTACACGCACTTACACGCACTTACACGCACTTACATGCACTTACACGCACTTACACGGACTTATACGCACTTACACGTACTTACACGCACTTACACATACTTACACGCACTTACACGCACTTACACGCACTTACATGCACTTACACGCACTTACATGCACTTACACGCACTTATACGTACTAACACATACTTACATGCACTAACACACACTTACACACACTTACACATACTTACACACACTTACATGTACTTACACGCACTTACACGTACTTACACAAACGTACACGCATTTACACGAACTTACACGCACTTACATGAACTTACACACACTTAAACCACACTTACACGCACTTGCACGCACTTACACGCACTTATACGCACTAACACACACTTACATGCACTTAAACACACTTACACGCACTTACACAAACTTACACCCACTTAAACTGTACTCACATGCACTTATACACACTTACATATACTTACACGCACTTACACGCACTTACACGTACTTACACGCACTTACACGCATTTACACACACTTACACACACTTACACGTACTTACACGCACTTACACGTACTTACACACACTTACACGCACTTACACGCACTTACACGTACTTACACGTACTTACACGCACTTATACAAACGTACATGAAATTACACCCACTTAAACTACACTCACATGCACTTACCCGCACTTATACACACTTATACGCACTTACACACACTTACATGTACTTACAGGTACTTACACGCACTTATATGCTCTTATACGCACTTACACACACTTACACTCACTTACACGTACTTACACATACTTACACGCAGTCACACGTGCTTACACATACATACACGTACTTACACGCACTTACACGTACTTATATGCACTAACACGTGCTTACACACACTTATACGCACTTACACGTACTTACACGCACTTATACGCACTTACACGCACTTACACGCACTTATACGTACTTACACACACTGACACACACTTACACGCACTTACATGCACTTACACGTACTTACATGCACTTACACGTACTTACACGCACTTACACGCACTTACACGTACTTACACACACTGACACACACTTATCCCGCCTTACATGCACTTACACGTACTTACATGCACTTACACGTACTTACACGCACTTACACACTTTGGCACACACTTACACGCACTAACACATACTTACATGCACTAACACACACTTACACGCACTTATACACACTTACACACACTTACACGTACTTACACGCACTTACACGCACTTACACAAACTTACACGCACTTATACGAACTTACACGCACTTCCACGAACTTACACGCACTTAAATCGTATTTACACGTACTTACATGCACTTACACGCACTTATACGCACTAACAGGCACTTACACACACTTACACAGACTTACACGTACTTACATACACTTACGCACACTTATACGCACTTACACGCACTTACACGTACTTACACGCACTTACACGAACTTACTCAAAATTACACCCACTTAAATTGCACTCACATGTACTTACACGCACGTCTACGCACTTCCACGTAATTACATGCACTTACATGCACTTACACACACTTACACGCACTTACACGCACTTATACGTACTTACACGCACTTATACTCACTTACACACACTTACACATACTTATACGCAGTCACACGTACTTACACACACTTACACGCACTTACACGCACTTATACGCACTTATATGCACTTACACGAATGTACACGAAATAACACCCACTTAAACTTCACTCACACGCACTTCCACGCACTTACACACACTTACATGCACTAACACGTACTTATACACAGTTACATGCACTTACATGCACTTACACACACTTACACGCACTTACACGTAGTTACACGTACTTATACAAACTTACCCATACTTACACGCACTTACACATACTTACATGCACTTACTTGCAGTTATACGTACTTACACATACTTAAAAGTACTTGCACGCACTTACATGCACTTAC
This sequence comes from Penium margaritaceum, assembly GCA_023375785.1. Lineage (NCBI taxonomy): Eukaryota > Viridiplantae > Streptophyta > Zygnematophyceae > Desmidiales > Peniaceae > Penium > Penium margaritaceum. The sequence goes on from SZWC01009580.1 coordinate 47,680, forward strand.
ACACACTTACACGAAGTTACACACACTTACACGTACTTACACACTATGCTGACCTCGATCATCGACAACCTGGAGGTTGTTGACGATCTTCAGTCGTCGACCGCGTCGACGTTGACGTCGGCGGCGATCCCCCCCCCCCCCCTCCCGCGACACTTAGTCGCGACACGGCGAAGTGTGGTGGAGGGGGGTGGGGAGGGGAGTCCATGCCAACGTCCATTGAACGCAAACGACGACGCGGTGGGTTCCGAAGGAGCTGGCGAGAGGGGTGGGACCCATGCTCTCTGAACGCAATCACCCCCCCCCAAAACCGTCAGTTTGCGATGCAATCCGGCAGTTGGAGGGGATGGGGGATTTATTTTGCAGATGATAAGGCGGTTGACGGCCTGAGAACGGAAACAGGCACCTCTTGACGCGCAGGCGGTGTGGCCTGTGCGTCAAGAGGTGCAGGTGGCTCCTGCCTTCAGATAGGCAAGGAGGACTGCCTGCGCGTCTGAACTGATGCGCAGGCAGTCGTGCGCCATATCCGGAGGCAGCTACCGCGAGTTTCAATTTTGTTTTGTCCCTCGGTCGTGATCAGGACTGCCTCAGCGCCTTTTTTTTCCCGGCCTACCATATGGTTGGGCTGGGGACACACCCAGACAACTTAGCTAATGAACCCGGGTCCGCAATGCGGACACTCTACCTATGCTACATGTGTGGATAAGAGTTTGATGACCCTTATTCATAAGATGCATAAAAGTGAGGATTTAGTGTGGGAGTGGATATGCCATGGATGTAAGTAGGAGACTGTCGAGTTTTAGCCCATTCTGAGCACTTTTTGTCCTCGTCGATCGTCGATCGTCGATCACTTGCTCCAAGAGATAGATATCCATCGTCAACCTCGATCGTCGATCACTTAGTAGGGT
>SZWC01009580.1:58548-73414 GCA_023375785.1 Penium margaritaceum
AGGCACTTACACGCACTTACACGCACTTACACGCACTTACACACACTTACACGCACTTATACGCACTTACACGCACTTAAATGCACTTAAACACACTTACACGCACTTACACAAACTTACACCCACTTAAACTATACTCACACGCACTTACACACACTTACATACACTTACACACACTTACACGCAGTTACATGCACTTACACGTACTTACACATACTTAAACCGCACTTACACGCACTTACACACACTAACACGCACTTACACGCACTTACACACACTTTCACGCACTTACACAAACTTACACATACTTATACATACTTACATATACTTACACACATTTACTTGCACTTACACGTACTTACACGTACTTACACGTACTTACACGCACTTACACACACTTACACGCACTTACACAAACTTACACATACTTATACATACTTACATATACTTACACACATTTACTTGCACTTACACGTACTTACACGTACTTACACGTACTTACACGCACTTACACACACTTACACATACTTACACATACTTACATGTACTTATACATACTTATACGCACTTACACGTACTTACACACACTTACACATACTTACACGCACTTACACGCAGTTACACGCACTTACACGTACTCACACCAACTTAAACTGTACTTACACGTACTTACATACACTTACACGTACTTACACACACTTACACGCACGTTTAGCACTTACACACACTTACACACACTTATACAAACTTACACGTACTTATACGCACTAACACTCACTTACACAAACATAAATCACACTTGTACGCACTTACATGCACTTACATGCTCTTACACGCACTCACACGCACTAACACGTACTTACACGCACTTCCACACACTTACACACACTTACACATACTTATACGCACTTACACACACTTACACGCACTTAGACGTACTTACCACGTACTTACACGCACTTATACATACTTATACACACTAACATGCACTAACATGAACATACATTTACTTACACAAACTTACATGTATTTACACACACTTAAACGCACTTATACGCACTTGTACGCACTTACACGCACTTACATGCACTTACACACACTTACACGCACTTACATACACTTACACGCACTTACACGTACTTACACACACTTACACGCACTTATACAAACTTACATTCACTTACACAAACTTACACATACTTACACGCACTTACACGTATTTACACGCACTTACACACACTTACACGTACTTATACGCTTGTACACGCACTTACATGCACTTACACGTACTTACACGTACTTACACGTACTTACACACACTTACACGTACTTGTACGCACTTACACACACTTAGACGTGCTTACAGGCACTTACACGTACTTACACGCACTTACACGTACTTACTTGCACTTACACATACTTACACGTACTTACACGCACTCACACATGCTTACATGCTTTCACACGCACTTACACACACTTACACGCACTTACATGCACTTACATGCACTTACATTAACTGATACGTACTTACACAAACTTACACGTACTTTCACGCACTTATACACACTTACACACACTTACATGCACGTACACGCAGTTACACACACTTACACACACTTGCATGTACTTACACACACTTTCTTGCACTTACACACACTTACATGCACTTACACGTACTTACACGCACTTACATGCACTTACATGCACTTACATTAACTGATACGTACTTACACAAACTTACACGTACTTTCACGCACTTATACACACTTACACACACTTACATGCACGTACACGCAGTTACACACACTTACACACACTTACATGTACTTACACGTACTTACACGCGCTTGCACACACTTACATGCTCTCACACGCTCTTGCACAACCTTATAGGTACTTGTACATACTTATATGCACTTACACGCACTTATACGCACACACTTACACGCATTCACACGCACTTACAAAAACTTACACGTACTTACACGTACTTACATGCACTTACACATACTTATACGTACTTACATGAACTTACACGCACTTACACGCACTTACATGCACTTACACGTACTTACACGCACTTACATGCACTTACACGTACTTACACGCACTTACACGTACTTACACACACTTACATGCACTTACACATACTTATACGCACTTACATGAACGTACACGCACTTACACGCACTTACACGTACTTACACGTACTTACACACACTTACATGTACTTACACGTACTTACACGCGCTTGCACACACTTACATGCTCTCACACGCTCTTGCACAACCTTATAGGTACTTGTACATACTTATATGCACTTACACGCACTTATACGCACACACTTACACGCATTCACACGCACTTACAAAAACTTACACGTACTTACACGTACTTACATGCACTTACACACCCTTACACGCACTTACATGCACTTACACATACTTACACAGATTTGCATACAGTTACACGTACTTATACGCACTTACACGCACTTATATGCAGTTACACGTACTTACACGTACTTTCACGCACTTACACGCACTTACACAAACGTATACGCACTTACACGCACTTACACGCACTTGTACGTACTTATACGCTCTCATACGCTCTTACACGACCTTACACGCACTTACACATTCTTACATGCACTTATACGCACTTACATGCACTTACACATACTTACACGCATTTACACGCACTTACACATACTTACACGCATTTACACGCACTTACACAAACGTACACGCATTAACACGCACTTACACGCACTTACACGCACTTACACGTACTGAGACGTACTTACACGTACTTACATGCACTTACATGCACTTACACATACTTACATGCACTCACACGCACTCATACACACTTACACACACTTACACGTATTTACAAGCACTTATACGTACTAACACACACTTAACACGTACTTACACGCACTTACACGCACTTACACGCACTTACACGAACTTATATTCCCTAACACAAACTTACACGTACTTACACGTACTTACACGTACTTACACGCACTTATACGCACTTACACACACTTACACATACTTACACGCACTTACACAAACTTACATTTACTTACACAAACTCACACATACTTATACCCACTTACACGCACTTACACGCACTGACACGCACTTACACGCACTTACATGCACTTACACGTACTTACTCACACTTACACACACTTACACGCACTTACACGCACGTACACGCACTTACACGCACTTACATGCACGTATACGCACTTATACACACTTACACATACTTATACGCCTCACATGCACTTACACATACTTACACGCACTTACTTGCACTTACACGTACTTACACGTACTTACACGTACTCTCACACACTTACACGTATTTACACGCACTTACAGGCACTTACACGCACTTACACACACTTACATGTACTTACATGTACTTACAGGAATTCACACGCACTTACACGAACTTACACGTACTTTCACGCACTTACACGCATTACATGCACTTATACGCACGTACACGCAGTTACACACACTTACATGTACTTACGCACACTTAAACGAACGTACACATACTTACATGCACTTACATGCACTTACACGCACTTACACACACTTACACGTACTTACACGTACTTATACGCATTTACACGCTCTCACACACTCTTACACGACCTTACACGCACTGATACATACATATATGCACTTACACACACTTACATGCACTTACACGCACTTACACGCATTTACACACACTTACACAAACTTACACGCACTTATACACACTTACATATACTTACAGGCACTTACACACATTGATACACACTTATACGCACTTATACACATTTACACGCACTTATACATACTTACACGTACTCACACACACTCACACGCACTTATATGCACTTATATGCACTTACACACACTTACACGCACTTATACATACTTACACGTACTCACACACACTCACACGCACTTATATGCACTTATATGCACTTACACACACTTACACGCACTTATACGCACTTAAAGGCACTTACACGTACTTACACGTACTGACACGTACTTACACGTACTTACACACACTTACACGCACTTACACGTACTTATACATACTTACACACACTTACACGCACTTACATGCACTTATACACACTTACATGCACTTACACACACTTACACATACTTACACGCACTTATACACTTTTACACACACTTACACACACTAACACACACTTACACCCACTTACACACACTTACACGCACTTATACGCACTTACACACACTTATACGCACTAACACATAGGCATGAAAATCCGGATATATCTGTCCCTTTTTGGAGGTATCCGCTATCCGGATGTTTTCACCAGTCAGGTATCCGCTATCTGGATAGTTGCCTCAAATATCCGGATACTTACGGATACTTGCGGATACTTGCACTATCCGGATAGTTAAACGGATAGAAGTACGGATACACCCCGATACTTTTACGGATACCAGCGGATACCTCCGGATACTCACGGGCACCTTCAGAAAAAGCCACATATCTCCAGCTGATATCCACATCCAGGTATATACCGATGTAGCCGGATATCCTTCTAAGTTGTTTTCCACGTACTATCTGCTATCCGGATACTGGAAGGATAGTGCGGATATCCCGGATAGCGGATATTGTTTTCTAATGCCTACTTACACGCACTTACACGAACGTATACGCACTTCAACCACACTTACACGCACTCACACGTACTTACACGCACTTATATGCACTTACAAGCACTTAGACATACTTACACGCACTTACACGCACTTACACACACTTATACGCACTTACATACACTTACACGCATTAACATGCACTTACACGTACTTACACATACTTACACGCACTTACACATACTTACACACACTTACACGCACCTTCATGCACCTACACGTACTTATACATACTAAGACGCACTTACACACACTTACATGTACTTACACACACTTACACGTGCTATCACGCACTTACACGTACTTGCACGCACTTATACGCACTTACATGCACTTACACACACTTATACGCACTTACACGCACTTACACACAATTATACGCACTTACACGCACTTACACCCACTTAGACGAACTTACACGAAATCACTTATACGCACTTACACACACTTACACGCACTTACACGCACATATACGCACTTATATGCACTTACACGCACGAATACGCACTTACAGGCACTTATACGCACTTACACGAACTTACATTCACTTACACAAACTAACACGTACTTACACGCACTTACACGTATTTACACACACTTACACACACTTACACGCACTTACACGAACTTACATTCACTTACACAAACTAACACGTACTTACACGCACTTACACGTATTTACACACACTTACACACACTTACACGCACTTACACACACTTACACACACTTACATGCACTTACACACACTTACACGCACTTACACGCACTTACCCGCACTTCCACGAACTTACATTCATTTACATGAGCTTACACGTACTTACATGTACTTTCACATACTTACACGCACTTACATGTACTTATACATACTTACACACACTTACACATACTTACACACACTTACACGCACTTACACGCACTTACACGTACTTACACGCACTTACACGCACTTACACAAACTTACAGGCACTTACACACACTTATACGCACATGCACACACTTACATGCACTTACACGCACTTACACACACTTACACGCTCTTACACGCTCTGATACGACCTTACACGTACTTACACATAATTACATGCACTTACACGTACTTACATGCACTTACACACACTTACACGCATTTACACATACTTACACAAACGTACATGCAATTACACGTACTGACATGCATTTACACACACTTACACGCACTTATACAAACTTACACATACTTACATGCACTTAGACGCACTTACACGCACTTACACACACTTACACACACTTACATGCACTTACATGCACTTACATGTACTTACACGCACTTACATGCACTTATACACACTTACACGCACTTATACGCTTTTGCACACAATTGCACGCACTAACACACACTTACACATACTTACACCTACTTACACGCACTTACACACACTTACACGTACTTATATGCACTTACACGCACTTACACATACGTGTATGTACTTACACGCACTTACACGAACTTACATACACTCAAACCACACTTACACGCACTTACATGCACTTACACGTACTTACATGCACTTACACATACTTACACACACTTACACACACTTACACGCACTTACATGCACTTACACGCACTTACATGCACTTACACGTACTTACATGCACTTACACATACTTACACACACTTACACACACTTACACGCACTTACATGCACTTACACGCACTTACTCACACGTACATGCACTTACACGCACTTATACGCACTTACATGCACTTACACACACTTACACGTACCTACACGCACCTACACGCACTTACACGCACTTACATGCACTTACACGTACTTACACACACTTACACACACTTACACGTACCTACACGCACCTACACGCACTTACACGCACTTACATGCACTTACACGTACTTACACACACTTACACACACATACACACACTAACACGTACTTGCACGCACTTACACACACTTACACGCACTTACACGTACTTACGCGTACTTATGCGTACTTAGTTGTACTTACACTCACTTACACGCGCTTAGACGCACTTACACGCTTTTATACGAACTTACACAAAATTACACCCACTTAAACTGCACTTATACGCACTTACACGCACTTAGACACACTTATACACACTTACACATACTTACACGTACTTACACGCACTTACACGCACTTACACGAACCTAAATCGTACTTACACGCACTTACACACACTTACACACACTTATACGCAGTTACACGCACTTACATAATCTTCCACGTACTTACACGTACTTACACGTAGTTACACGCACTTACTCGCATGTACGTGCACTTACACACACTTACACGGACTTACACGCAGTTACACGCACTTACACGCACTTACATGCACTTACATACACTTACATTCACTTACACGTACTTACATGCACTTACACACACTTATACGCTTTTGCACACACTTATACACACTGAGAGACACTTACACGCACTTATACGTACTTACACGCACTTACACGCACTTACACACACTTACACGCACTTATACACACTTCTACATACTAACGTGCACTTACACAAACTTACTCATACTTACACCACACTTACATGCACTTACACATACTTACACGTACGTACACGTACTTACACGCACTTACACGCACTTAGACGCACTTACACGCACTTACACGCACGTACACGTACTTACACGCACTTACACGCACTTAGACGCACTTACACGCACTTACACGCACGTACATGCACTTACACGCACTTACACGAACTTATACATACTTACACGCACCTACAAACACTTACACGCACTTACACGCACTTATACGCACTTACACGTACTTACACACACATACATGCACTAACATGCACTTATAAGCACTTGCACGCACTTACACATATTTATACGCACTTACACGCACTTACACATACTTCCACACACTTACACGCACTTACATACACTTACATACACTTACACGCACATACACGTACTTACACGCACGTATACACACTTACACGGACTTAAACTGCACTTACACGCACTTATACACACTTATACACACTTATACGCACTTACACGCACTCACACGCGCTCACACGAACGTTAACCGTACTTACACGCCATTACACACACTTACACGCACTTACATGTACTTACAAGCATTTACACATACGTACACAAACTTACACGTACTTACACGTACTTACAAGCACTTACACGCACTTACACACACTTACACACACTTATACACACTTACACGCACTTCCACGTACTTACACACACTTACACACACTTATACACACTTACACGCACTTACACGTACTTACACGTACCTACACGCACTTACATGCACTTACACGCACTTACAAGTACTTATAAGCACTTACACGCACGTACACACACTAACACGCTTTTACATACACTTACACGCACTAACACGCACTTACATGCACTTACACGCACTTATACGCACTTATATGCAATTACACGCACTTACATGCACTTACACACACTTACACGTATTTACACCACACTTATACGTACTTATACGCACTTGCACGCACTTATACGCACTTACACTTATACACACTTATACGCACTTATACGCACTTACACGTACTTACATGCACTTACATGCACTTAGACGCACTTACACATACTTACACGCACTTACAGGCACTTACACGCACTTACACGCACTTACACACCCTACACCCACTTATACGCACCTACACGCACTTACACACACTTATATGTACTTACACGTACTTACACACACTTACACGAACGTACATTCACTTACACATACGTACACGTAATTACACGCACTTACACGCACTTACACGTACTTACACGCATTTACACACACTTTTAAGCACTTACACGTACTTACACACACTTACACGCACTTACACGCACTTACATCCACTTATACGCACTTATACGAACTGACAGTCACTTACACAAACTTACACGTACTTACACGTACTTACACGTACTTACACGCACTTACACGGACTTACACGCACTTACACGCACTTACACGCACTTACACGAACTTACACGCACTTACACGCACTTACACGTATGTACACGTACTTACATGTACTTACACGCACTTACACGCACTTACACGCACTTACACGAACTTACACGCACTTACACGCACTTACACGTATGTACACGTACTTACATGTACTTACATGCACTTACACGCACTTACACGTGCTTACACGAACATACACGTGCTTACACGCACATACACGCACTTATATGCACTTACATGCACTTACTTGCACTTACACATACTTACACGTACTTACAGGCACTTACACGTACTTATACACACTTACACGCACTTACACGCAAGTACACGCACTTACACACACTCACAGGAACTTACATGCACTTACACAAACTTACACGTACTTATACGCACTTACACGCACTTACACGCACATACACGTACTTTCTTGCACTTACACGCATTTACACGCACTTTCACGCACTTATAAGTACTTACACGCACTTACACACACTTATACAAACTTACACGCACTTACACACACTTACACGCACTTACATGCACTAACACATACTTACACGCACTAAAACACACTTACACGCATTAACACACACCTACACAAACTTACACACACTTACACACACTTACACGCACGTACACACACTTACATGCACTTACACGCACTTATACATACTTACACACACTTATACACACTTATACGTACTTACACATACTTACACGCACTTACACACACTTACATGCACTTACATGCACTTACACGTACTTACACGCACTTATACGTACTGACACTCACTTTTAGCACTTACACACACTTACACGCACTTACACAAACGTATACGTACTTACACACACTTACACGAACTTACACAAACTTAAACTGCACTTACACGCACTTGTCTGCCCTTACACGCTCTTACATGCACTCACACGCACTAACACACACTTACTCACACGTACACGCACTTTCATGCACTTACACACACACTTATACACACTTACACGCACTTACACACACACGCACTTATACGCACTCACACGCACTTACATGCACTTTCACACACTTACACGAACTTACATTCACTTACATAAACTTACGCATACTTACATGCACTTACACGCACTTACATGCACTTACACGCATTTACCCACACTTATACGCACCTACACGTACTTACACGCACTCACATGTACTTACACGCACTTACTCAAACTGACAGTCACTTACACAAACTTACACATACTCACACGTACTTACACGTACTTACACGTACTTACACGTACTTACACGTACTTACACGCACTTACACGCACATACACGCACTTAAACACACCTACACACACTTACACGTACTTACACATACTTACACGCACTTACACGTACTTACATGCACTTTCACACACTTACACACACTTTCACGCATTTACACGTACTTACACACACTTACACGCACTTACACGTACTTACTTGTACTTACACGTACTTACACATACTTACATGCACTTACACGCACTTACACGTACTTATACACACTTACACGTACTTACACACACTTACACGCACTTATACGCACTTACACGCATTTACACGCACTTACACACACTCACACAAACTTACATGCACTTACACGAACTTACACGTACTTATACACACTTACACGTACTTACACGCACTTACACGCACGTTCTTGCACTTACACGTACTTAAATGCACTTACACGCACTTACACAAACTTACACGCATTTGAACACACTTTCACGCACATACATGTACTTATACACACTGACACGTACTTACATACACTTACACGCACTTACACATACTTACACATACTTACACGCACTCACACGCACTCACATGCACTTACACGCACTTACACGCATTAATACGCACTTATACACACTTACACGCACTTACACATACTTACACATACTTACACGCACTCACACGCACTCACATGCACTTACACGCACTTACACGCATTAATACGCACTTATACACACTTACACGTACTTACACACACTTATATGTACTTATACACACTAACACGCACTTACACATACTTACACACACTTACACATACTTACACGCACTTACACACACTTACATGCACTTACATGCACTTACATGCACTTATACGTACTTACACATACTTACACGCTTTTACACGCACTAATGTACACTTACACACACTTACACACACTTACACACACTTATATACACTTACACTTACACGCACTTACATGCACTTACACACACATATACATACTTATACGCACTTATACGCACTTACACAAACTTACACGCACTTAAACCACACTTACATGCACTTACATGCACTTACACACACTTACACGCACTTATACACACTTATATGCACTTACACACACTTACATGCACTTACATGCACTTACACACACTTACACGCACTTATACACACTTATATGCACTTACACACACTTACAGGCACCTACATGCACCTACACACACAGTTATACGTACTTACATGCTCTTACACGCACTTACAGATACTTACATGCACTAACACGCACTTATACGTACTGGCACGCACTTACATGCACTTACACATACTTATACGTACTTACACGCACTTACACGCACATACACACACTTACACGTACTTACACGTACTTACACGAACTTACACAAAATTACATCCACTTAAACTGCACTTACGCGCACTTACACATACATAAACACACTTACATGCACTTACACACACTTACACGCACGTACACGAACTTAAACTGCACTTATACGATTACACACACTTACAAGCACTTACAGTCACTTATATGCACTTACACGCACTTACATGAACTTACACGTACTTACACACACTTACACGCACTTACACCCACTTACACACACTTACATGCACTTATACGCACTTACACGTACTTACACGTACTTACACGCACTTACACGCACTTATATGCACTTACATGCACTTACACGCACTAACATGCACTTACACACACTTGCACGCACTTACACACACTAACACACACTTACACGCACTTACACGCACTAACACACACTTACACATACTAACACACACTTACACGCACTTACACACACTAACACACACTTACACGCACTTACACGCACTAACACACACTTACACATACTAACACACACTTACACGCACTTACACGTACTTACACACACTTACACACACTTACACGCACTTACACAAACTTACACGAACTTACACACACTAATACAAACTTTTACGCACTTAAACCACACTTACACGTACTTGCACACACTTACACGCATTTTCACACACTAACAGGTAGTTACACGTACTTACACATACTTACACGCACTTACACACACTTATACGCACTTATACATACTTACATGCACTTACACGCACTTACACGCACTTACACGCACTTATACGCACTTATACGTACTTACATACACTTACCTGCACGTACACGCACTTACACAAACTTAAACAAAATAACACCCACTAAAACTGCACTTGGACGCACTTACACGTACTTACATGTACTTATACGCACTTACACGTACTTACACGCAATTACATGCACTTACACGCACTTACACAAACGTAAACCGTACTTACATGCACTTACACACACTTACACGCACTTACACGCACTTACACGCACTTATACGCACTTACACGCACTTACACGCACTTACACGCACTTATACGCACTTACACGCACTTACACGCACTTACACGCACTTATACGCACTTACACGCACTTACACGCACTTACACGCACTTATACGCACTTACACGCACTTACACGCACTTACACATACTTACACGTACTTACACATACATACACGCACTTACACGCACTTACACACACTTACACGAACTTACACGCACTTACACATACTTACACGCACTTACACGCACTTACACGCACTTACACATACCTACACATACTTTCACGCACTTACACGCACTTATACGCACTTACACGAACTTACACTGCACGTACACGCACTTACACACACGTACACACACTTACACGTACTTACATGCACTTTTAGCACTTACACGCACTTACACACAGTTACACAAACTTACACATACTTACACGCACTTACACTCACTTACACGAACTTAAACCGCACTAACACGCACTTACATGCACTTACACGCCCTTACATGCACTCACATGCACTAACATGTACTTACACACACTTACACACACTTACACACACTTACACACACTTATACACACTTACACGCACTTTTATGTACTTACATGCACTTACATGTACTTACACGCACTTACACGCACTTACACACACTTACACACACTTACACACACTTATACACACTTACACGCACTTTTATGTACTTACATGCACTTACATGTACTTACACGCACTTACACGCACTTACACGTACTTACATTCACTTACACATACTTACACGAACTTACACACACTTACACACACTTACACATACTTACACGTAGACACACGCACTTACACGCACTTACACACACTTACACGTACTTATACACACTTATTCGCACTTCGACGCACTTATACACACTTACAGGCATTTACACACACTTACACGCACTTAGACGCACTTACACGCACTTACACGCACTTACACGCACTTACACAAACTTACACGCACTTACACGCACTTGCACGAACGTACATGCACTTAGACGCACTTACACCCACTTACACACACTTACACGCACTTACACGCACTTACACAAACTTACACGCACTTACACGCACTTGCACGAACGTACATGCACTTAGACGCACTTACACCCACTTACACACACTTACACGCACTTACACGTACTTACACGTACTTACACGTACTTACACTTACTAACACATACTTCCACGTACTTACACAAAATTACACGCACCTACACGCACTTACACGCACTTACACGCACTTCCACACACTTACACGCACTTACACACACTTACACGTACTTATACGTACTTACACACACTTACACACACTTACACACACTTACACGCACTTACATGAACTTACACGAACTTACACGAAATTACACGCACTTAAACCACACTTACACGCACTTACACACACTTACACGCACTTACATGCACTTACACGTACTTACATGAACGTAAACCGTACTTACATGTACTTACACACACTTACACGTACTTACACGTACTTACACGCACTGATACGACTTACACGCACTTGCACGTACTTACTCACACTTACATAAACTTACACGCACTTACACGCACTTACACAAAATTACACGTACTTAAACCACACTTACATGCACTTGCACGCACTTATATTCACTTATATGCACTAACACGTACTTACACGTACTTACATGCACTTACACACACTTACATATACTTATACGCACTTACACGCACTTACATGCACTTATACGCACTTACACGCACTTACACGCACTTACACACACTTACATACACTTATACGTACTTACACACACTTACACAAATTTACACAAAATTACATCCACTTAACTACACTCACACGTACTTACACACACTTACACACATTTACACGCACTTATTTGCATTTATACGCAGTTACATGCAGTTACACACACTTAGACAAACGTAAACCGCACTTATACGCACTTACACACTTATACATACTTATACGCACTTACACGCACTTACACGTACCTACATGAACTTACACGTACTTACACGTACTTACACGTACTTACACGCATTTACTTACACTTACACATACTTTCATGTACTTACACGTACTTACATGCACTTACATGCACTTACACACACTTATACAAACGTACACGCACTTACATGCACTTACACGCATTTACACGCATTTACACATACTTACACGCACTTACACGCACTTATACATACTTACTAGTACTTACATGCACTTACATGTACGTATACGCACTTACACGCACTTTTAGCACTTACACAGAATTACACACACTTACACAAACTTACACGTACTTACACGCACTTACACTCACTTGCACGAACTTAAACCGCACTTACACGCACTTACATGCACTTACATGCTCTTACACGCACTCACGCGCACTAACACG
>SZWC01009580.1:73577-96458 GCA_023375785.1 Penium margaritaceum
CGCACTAACACGCACTTAGACGCACTTACACATACTTAAACGCACTTATACGCACTTACACGCACTTACACATACTTACTTGCACTTACACGCACTTACACACACTTAGACGTATGTATACGTACTTACATGCACTTACACGTACTTTCACACACTTACACGCACCTACACACACGTACACGAACTTACACGCACTTACACGCACTTACACATACTTATACGCACTTACACACACTTACATGCACTAAAACACACTCTTACACATACTTGCACACACTTACACGCACTTATATGTACTTACACACACTTACACTTACTTACACACACTTACACGCACTTACACGCACTTACACGCACTTACACGTACTTACACAAACTTACACAAGATTACACCCACTTAAAGTGTACTTACATGCACTTATACGCACTTACACGCACTTACACATACTTATACGTACTTACACGCACTTACCTGCACTTACACAAACTTAAACTGCACTTATACGCACTTACATATACTTACACAAACTTAAACTGCACTTACACACACTTA
Organism: Penium margaritaceum; assembly: GCA_023375785.1. NCBI lineage: Eukaryota > Viridiplantae > Streptophyta > Zygnematophyceae > Desmidiales > Peniaceae > Penium > Penium margaritaceum. Next base: position 74,131 of record SZWC01009580.1, read on the forward strand.
CATGCAATTACACGCTCTTACATACACTCACATGCACTAACACGCACTTACACGCACTTACACATATTTACACACACTTACATGCACTTACACACACTTACACGTACGTACATGCACTTACACGCACTTACTCGTACTTATACACACTTACACACACTTACACGCACTTACACGTACTTACACGCACTTATATGCACTTACGCACACTGACACAGACTTACACGAACTTACATTCACTTATACAAACTAACACGTACTTACATGCACTTACACGCAATTACACACACTTACACCCATACTCGCACTTACACGCACTTACACGCACTTGCACACACTTACACGCACTTACACGCATTTACACACACTTACACGCACTTACACGAACTTGCATTCACTTACACAAACTTACACGTACTTACACGTACTTACACGCACTTACACGCACTTATACGTACTTACACGTACTTACAGGCACTTACACGCACTTACATGCACTTACACGCACTTACACGCACTTACACGTACTTACATGCACTTACACGCACTTACACATACTTACACACACTGATACGCACTTACATGCACTTACACGTACTTATATATACTAATATACACTTACACGTACTTACACACACTTACACGCACTTACACACACTTACATGTACTTCCATGCACTTACACGTACTTACACGCACTTACACGCACTTACAGGAACGTACGCACACTTACAAAAACTTACACATACTTACCCGCACTTACACGCACTTACACGTACTTACACACACTTACACACACTTACACGCACTTACACGCACTTACACGCACTTATACCCACTTATACGCTCTTACACGCTCTTACACGATGTTACACACACTTCCACATACTTACATGCACTTACACACACTTACACATACTTACACGCATTTACACACACTTATACAAACTCACACGTACTTACACACACTTACGCACACTTACTCACACTGACACGTACGTATACATACTTACACGTACTTATACGCACTTACACATACTTACACGCACTCACATACACTCACACATACTTACACGCACTTATACGTACTTACACGAACTTACACACACTTACACACACTTACACGCACTTACACATACTTACACATACTTACATGCACTTACACGCACTTACACACACTTACACGCACTTACACGCACTTACATGCAGTTACACGTACTTACACGCACTTACACATACTTACACATACTTACATGCACTTACACGCACTTACACACACTTACACGCACTTACACGCACTTACATGCAGTTACACGTACTTACATGCTCTTACACGCACTTACATGCACTTGCACACTTCTACATGCACTTACACGTACTAACACGCACTTACACGCACTTACACACACTTACACACACTTACACACACGTACACGAACTTACACACACTTACACGTACTTACACACACTTGTATGTAACTACATGCAGTTACACGAACTTACACGTACTTAAACCACACTTATACGCACGTACATGCACTTACACGCACTTACACGCACTTACATGCACTTAGACGCACTTACACGTACTTACATGCACTTATACGTACCTACACACACTTACACGCACTTACATGCACTTACACATACTGACTTGCTCTTACACGCACCTACATGCACCTTCATGCACTTACATGCACTTACACACACTTACACACACTTACACATACTTCCACATACATACACACACTAACACACACTTACATGTACTTGTACGTACTTGTACGCACGTACACGCACTTACATGTACTTACACGCACTAAGTCGCACTTACTCTCACTTACATGCACTTACACGCACTTACACATACTTACACGAACTTACACAAAATAACACCCACTTAAACTATACTTACACGCACTTACACACATGTAGACGCACTTACATGCACTTACACGCACTTACACGCACTTACACGTACTTACACGAACTTACACGCACTTATCGCACATACACGCACTTACACGCATTTACACATACTTACACGCACTTACACGCACTTATACATACTTACACGCACTTACACGCACTTACACGAACTTAAACTACACTTACACGCAATTACATGCACTTACACGCACTTATATGCACTTACACGCACTTTTAGCACTTACACACACTTACACGCACTTAACGACCTTACACGTACTTACACACACTTACACTTACTTACACGAACTTAAACCGCATTTACACGCACTTACATGCACTTACACACTCTTACACGCACTCATATGCACTAACACGCACTTAGACGCACTTACACATACTTACACACACTTATAAGCACTTATACGCACTTACACGTACTTACACGCACTTACACGCACTTACACACACTTAGACACATGTATACATACTTACACACACTTACACGCACTTACACGTACATATACGCACTTACACACACCTACACACACCCACACGCACTTACACGCACTTACACGCACTTATACATACTTATATGCACTAAACTTAACTCTTACACTCACTTGTACACACTTACACGCACTTATACGTACTTACACATACGTACACGTACTTACACGCACTTACACGCACTTACACACACTTACATGCACTTACACGCACTTACACGCACTGACACAAACTTACACAAAATTGCACCCACTTAAACTGCACTTACACGCACGTATACGCACTTACACGCACTTACACATACTTACACGCACTTACACGCACTTACTTACACTTACACGAACTTAAACTGTACTTACACGCACTTACACGCACTTACACGTACTTACACAAACTTAAACTGCACTTACACACACTTACATACACTTACACGCTCTTACACGCACTCACACACATTAACACGCACTTACATGCACTTACACGTACTTACACACACCTACATGCACTTACACACACTTGCACATACTTACATGCACTTACACACACTTACACGCACTTATACGCACTTACACACACTTATACGCACTTACACGAACTTACATTCACTTACACAAACTAACACGTACTTACACACACTTACACGCACTTACACACACTTACACCCATACTTGTACTTACACGCACTTACATGAACTTACACGCACTTACACGCACTTACACGCACTTATACGCACTTACACACACTTACACCCACTTACACAAACTTACATTCACTTACACAAACTTACACAAACTTACACATACTTACACGCACTTACACACACTTACACGCACGTATACGCACTTACAGGTGCTTACACGCACTTACATGCACTTACACGCACTTCCACGTACTTACACGCACTTACACGTACTTACACGCACTTACACACACTGATACGCACTTGCACGCATTTACACGTATTTATACATATTTACACGCACTTACACGCACTTACACGCACTTGCACACACTTACACGCACTTATACGCTCTTACACGCTCTTACATGAACTTACACGCACTTCCACATACTTATACGTACTTACACACACTTACACATACTTACACGCATTTATATGCACTAACGCAAACTTATACGTACTTACACACACTTACACGCACTTACATGCACTGACACGTACGTATACACACTTACGCACACTTACACGCACTTACACATACTTACACGCACTCACACGTACTCACACATACTTACACACACTTATGCGTACTTAAACACACTTACACACACTTACACACACTTACATGCACTTACACGTACGTACACGTACTTACATGCACTTACACGTAATTACACACACTTACACGCACTTACACGTACTTACATGCAGTTACACGTACTTACATGCTCTTACACGCACTTACACGCACTTACACACTTCTACATACACTTACACGTACTAACACGCACTTACACGCACTTACACACACTTACACGCACTTATACGCACGTACACGAACTTACACGTACTTACACACACTTGTATGCACTTACACACAATTACACGCACTTACACGTACTTAAACCACATTTATACGCACTTACAGGCACTTACATGCAGTTACATGCACTTACACGCACTTAGACGCACTTATACATACTTACATGCACTTATACACACTTGCACACACTTACACGTACTTACACCACATTTATACGCACTTACAGGCACTTACATGCAGTTACATGCACTTACACGCACTTAGACGCACTTATACATACTTACATGCACTTATACACACTTGCACACACTTACACGTACTTACACGCACTTGCACGCACTTACACGCACTTACACGCACCTACATGCACCTACATGCACTTACACGTACTTACACGTACTTACACGTACTTACACGCACTTACACACACATACACACACTAACACGCACTTACACGCACTTGCACGCACGTATACGTACTTACACGCACTTACACGTACTTACACGCACTTAGTCGCACTTACACTCACTTACATGCACTTGCACGCACTTAAACGTACTTACACAAACGTACATAAAATAACACCCACTTAAACTGCACTTACACGCACTTACACGCACTTAGATACACATACATGCACTTACACACACTTACACGCACTTACACGCACTTACACAAACTTACACGCACTTACACGTGCTTACATACACTTACACGTACTTACACGCACTTACTTGCACTTACACATACTTACACATACTTACACATACTACACGCACTTACACGCACTTATACGTACTTACACAAACGTACACGCACTTACACGCACTTACACATACTTAAACGCACTTACACGCACTTACACGCACCTTATACATACTTAGACGTACTTATATGGACTTACATGAACTTACACAAACTTACATACACTTACAGTCACTTACACGAACTTAGACCATGCTTTCACGCACTTACATGCACTTACACGCTCTTACACGCACTTATACGTACTACCACACACTTACACGCACTTACACACACTTACACGTACGTACACGCACTTACATGCACTTACATGCACTTACACACACTTATACCTACTTACACACACTTACACACACTTACACGCACTTACACACACTTACACGCACTTATACGCACTTACATGCACTTATACGTACTTGCACAAACTTACATTCACTTACACGAGTTTACACGTACTTACACGCACTTACACACACTTACACGCACTTACACGCACTTGTACGCACTAACATACACTTACACGCACTTACACGTACCAACACGTACTTATACGCACTTAAACTTACACGCACTCCCATACACTTACACACACTTACACGCACTTACACACACTTACACGCACTTACACGAACTTACATGTACTTTCACGCACTTACACAAACGTACACACAGTTACACGCACTTACACGCACTTACACACACTTGCACATACTTACACGCCCTTTCTTACACTTACACGTACGTACACACACTTACACTCACTTATACGCACTGACACGCACTTACACACACTTTCACGTACTTACATGCACTTACATGCACTTACACATACTTACGCGTACTTACACGCATTTACACGCACTTATACACTCTTACACGCTCTTACACCACCTTACACACACTTACACATACTTATACACACTTATACGCACTTACACGCACTTACACGCACTTACATGCATTTAAATGCACTTACATGCACTGACACACACTTACACGTACTTACACGTACTTACATGCACTTACACACACTTACATGGACTTACATGAACTTACACACACTTACATGCACTTATACGCACTTACACGTACTTACACGCACTTACACAGACTTCCACACTCTTACGCACTATTATACCACCTTATACACACTTACATGTACTTACATACACTCACACGCACTCACACGCACTTACACACACTTACACGCATTTACACACACTTACACACACTTACACGTACTTACACGCACTCATACGTACTTACACGCTTCTTCACACACTTAGACGCAGTATCACGCACTTACACGCACTTACACGCATTTACACGCACTTATACGCACTTATGCACACTTACATGCACTTACACACACTTGTACGTACTTACACGCACTTACACAAACTTACACGCACTTAAACCACACTTACACGCACTTACATGCACTTAAACGTACTTACATGCACTTACACACACATACACACACTAACACGCACTTACACGCACTTGCACACACTTATACACACTTACACACACCTACACGTACTTACACGCAGTTAGTCACACTTACACTCATTTACACGCACTTATACACACTTACACGCACTTACACGAACTTACACAAAACTACACCCACTTAAACTGCACTTACACGTACTTACACGCGCTTAGACGTACTTACACGCACTTTCACGCACTTACACAAACTTACACACACTTACACATGCTTACATGCACTTATACGTACTTACATGCACTTACTTGCACTTACACGTACTTACACATACTTACACGTACGTACACGCACTTACATGCACTTATATGCACTTACACAAACTTACACACACTTACACGCACTTACACATACTTAAACGTACTTACACGTACTTACACGCACTTACACATACTTACATGCACTTACACGCACTTACACGCACTTACACGAACTCAAACTGCACTAACACACACTTACACATACTTACACGCACGTATACGCACTTACACACACTTACACACACTTACACGTACTTACACGCACTTATACAAACTTACACATACTTACACGCACTTACATTTACTTACACGAACTTAAACCGCACTTACACATACTTACACGCACTTATACAAACTTACACATACTTACACGCACTTACATTTACTTACACGAACTTAAACCGCACTTACACATACTTACATGCACTTACATGCTCTTACACGCACTTACACGTACTAACATGCACTTACACGTACTTACACGCACTTACACGCACTTACATGTACTTACACGCACTTACACGCACTTATACGAACTTACACGCACTTATACATACTTACACGCACTTACACATACTTACATGCACTTAAACGCACTTACACACACTTACACAAACTTACATTCACTTACACGAACTTACACGAACTTACACACACTTACACGCACTTACACACACTTACACTCACTTACACACACTTACACGCACTTACACAAACTTACACGTCCTTAAACGCACCTACACGCACTTACACACACTTACACGCACTACACACACTTACATGCACTGACAGCACTTTCACGCACTTACACGTACTTACACGTGCTTACACGTGCTTACACGCACTTACAGGCACTTACAGGCACTTACAGGCACTTACACGCACAAACTTGTACTTACACGTACTTACACGCACTTACACGCACTTACGCACACTTACACACACTTATACATACTTACACCCACTTACACGCACTTACACGTACTTACACGCACGTATACGCAGTTATACACACTTACACGCACTTACACACACTTACATGCACTCACATGCTCTTACACGCACTTACACACACTTACACGCACTTACATACACTTACACGCACTTACACATACTAACACGTACTCACACGCACTTACACGTACTTAGACACACTTACATGCACTTACACATACTCACACATACTTACATGCACTTACACGCACTTACATGCACTTACAGGCACTTACATGCACTTACACACACCTTATTCACTTACACACACTTACACGCACTTACACGCTTTTGCACATACTTATATGCACTAACACACACTTACACGCACTAACACACACTTAAACGCACTTATATGCACTTATACACACTTAAACATACTTACACAAACTTACACAAACTTACACACACGTATACGCACTTACACGAACTTACACGCATTTAAACCACACTTACACGCACTTACACGCACTAACACGCACTTATACACACTTACACGCACTTACACACACTAACACACACTTACACACTTACACGTACTTACATGCACTAACACGCACTTATACGTACTTACACACACTTATATGCACTTACACCCACTTAAACTGCACTCACACGTACTTAAACACACTTACAGGCACTTACACACACATACACGTACTTACACAAAGTTACACGCACTTACACTTACTTACACGCACTTACACGCACTTACATGCACTTACACGCACTTACACGCACTTATACGCACTTACACGTACTAATACACACTTACTTGCACTTACACGTATTTACACCCCCTTACACGCACTTACACGCACTTACACGCACTTATACGCACTTACACGTACTAATACACACTTACTTGCACTTACACGTATTTACACCCCCTTACACGCACTTACACGCACTTACACGCACTTATACGCACTTACACGTACTAATACACACTTACTTGCACTTACACGTACTTACACATACTTATACGCACTTACATGTACTTACACACACTTACATGAACTTACACGTACTTATACGCACTTATACATACTTACACGCACTTACATTCACGTACACGTACTTTCACATACTTACACGCACTTACACACAAGTACACGCACTTACACGCACTTACACGAACGTAAACTGCACTTACACACACTTAGACACACTTACACGCACTTATACGCACTTACACACACTTTTAGCACTTACACACACTTACACATACTTATACAAACTTACACGTACTTACACGTACTTACACTCACTTACACAAACTTAAACAGCACTAACACCCACTTACATACACTTACACGCTCTTACACGCACTCACACGTACTAACACACACTTACATGCACTTACACACACTTACATGCACTTACATGCGCTTACACGCACTTACACGCACGTACACATACTTACATGCACTTACATACACTTATACGTACTTACATGCACTTACACGCACTTACACGCACTTACACACACTTATGCGCACTTACACGCACTTACACTCACTTACACGCACTTACACATACTTACACACAGTCACACGTACTTATACATACTTACACGCACTTACACGCACTTACACACACGTATACGTACTTTCACACACTTACACGTACTTACACACGCTTATATGCACTTACACACACTTACACGCACTTACACGCACTTACACGTACTTACACACACTTACACGCATTTATATGCACTTACACGTACTTAAATACACTTACACACACTTACACGCACTTACACGCTTTGGCACACACTTACACGCAATAATACACACTTACACAAACTTACACGCACTTACACGAACTTACACGCACTTACACAAATTTACACGCACTTAAACCACACTTGCACACACTTACACGCACTTACACGCACTTATATACGCTAACAGGCACTTACACACACTTACACACACTTACACGTATTTACACACACTTATACACACTTACACGCACTTACACGCACATACACGTACTTACACGCACTTATACGTACTTACACACACTTACACGCACTTACACGAACTTAAACAAACTTACACGAAATTACACCCACTTAAACTTACACGCATACTTACACGCATTTACACGCACTTACACAAACGTACACGCATTAACACGCACTTACACGCACTTACACGCACTGAGACGTACTTACACGCACTTACATGCACTTACACGCACTTACACATACTTACATGCACTCAGACGTACTCATACACACTTACACACACTTACACGTATTTACAAGCACTTACACGTACTTACACACACTTACCACGTACTTACACGCACTTACACGCATTTACACGCACTTATAGGCACTTACACGAACTTATATTCACTAACACAAACTTACACGTACTTACACGCACTTACACGCACTTACACATACTTACACGCACTTACATGAACTTACATTCACTAACACAAACTCACACGTACTTATACGCACTTACACGCACTTACACGCACTTACACGCACTAACATGCACTTACACATACTTACTCACACTTACACACACTTACACGCACTTACACGCATTTACACGCACTTACACGCACTTACATGCACTTATACGCACTTACACACACTTACACGTGTTTATACGCCTCACATGCACTTACACATACTTACACGCACTTACTTGCACTTACACGTACTTACACGTACTTACACGCACTTACACACACTTACACGTACTTACACACACTTACATGCACTTACAGGCACTTACATACACTTACATGCACTTACATGTACTTACAGGAATTTACACGCATGTACACGAACTTACACGTACTTTCACGCACTCACACGCATTACATGCACTTATACGCACGTACACGCAGTTACACACACTTACACGTACTTACACACACTTACACAAACTTACACGTACTTACATGCACTTACACGCACTTATACACACTTACACACACTTACACACACTTACACATACTTATACGTATTTACACGCCCTCACACACTCTTATACGACCTTACACGCACTGATCCATACATATATGCACTTACACACACTTACATGCACTTACACGCACTCACGCATTTACACGCACTTACACAAACGTACACACACTAACATGCACTTACAGGCACTTACACGTACTGATACACACTTATACGCACTTATACAAATTTACACGCACTTATACATACTTACACGTACTCACACGCACTCACACGCATTTATACACACTTATACGCACTTACACACACTTACACGCACTTATACCCACTTAAAGGCACTTACACGCACTTACACGTACTGACACGCACTTACATGCACTTACACACACTTACACGTACTTACATGCACTTATACGTACTTACACACACTTACACGCACTTACATGCACTTATACACACTTACATGCACTTACACACACTTACACATACTTACACGCACTTATACACTTTTACACGCACCTACACACACTAACACACACTTACACCGACTTACACACACTTACACGCACTTATACGCACATACACACACTTATACGCACTAACACATAGGCATGAAAATCCGGATATATCTGTCCCTTTTTGGAGGTATCCGCTATCCCGATGTTTTCACCAGTCAGGTATCCGCTATCTGGAGAGTTGCCTCAAATATCCGGATACTTACGGATACTTGCGGGTACTTGCACTATCCGGATAGTTCAACGGATAGAAGTACGGATACACCCCGATACTTGTGCGGATACCAGCGGATACCTCCGGATACTTTAGGCACCTTCAGAAAAAGCCACATATCTCCAGCTGATATCCACATCCACATATATACGGATGTATCCGGATATCCTTCTAAGTTGTTTTCCAGGTACTTTCTGCTATCCGGATACTGGAAGGATAGTGCGGATACCCCGGATAGCGGATATTGTTTTCTAATGCCTACTTACACGCACTTACATGAACGTACAAGCACTTCAACCACACTTACACGCACTCACACGCACTTACACGCACTTATATGCACTTACAGGCACTTAGACATACTTACACGCACTTAGACGCACTTACAAGCACTTATACGCACTTACACGAACTTACATTCATTTACATGAACTTACACGTACTTACATGCACTTTCACATACTTACACGCACTTACATGTACTTACACGCGCTTATACGCACTTACACGCACTTACACGCACTTACACGTACTTACATGAACTTACACGTACTTACACGTACTGACACGCACTTACACGTACTTACACATACTTACACGTACATATACGCACTTACACGCACTTATACGTACTTCCACGTACTTACACGTACTTACAGGAACTTACACACACTTACACGTACGTACATGCAGTTACACGCACGTACACGCACTTACACACACTTGCACATACTTACACGCACGTTTTTGTACTTATCCGCACTTACATGCACTTACATGCACTTACACGCACTTACACACACTTACACACACTTACACAAACTTACACGTACTTACACGTACTTACACACACTGATATGAACGTACATGCACTTACACGCACTTACACGTACTTACACGTACTGACACACACTTACACGCACTTACATGTACTTACACGCACTTATACATACTTACATGCACTTACACGTGCTTACACGCACTTACACGCACTTTCACGCATTTACACGCACTTACACAAACTTACACGCACTTACATGTACTTACACACACTTACACGTACTTACACGTTCTGACACACAGTTACACGCACTTACACGTACTTACACGCACTTGCACATACTTACACGTACTCACACGCACTCACACGCACTTACACGCACTTACACGCACTTACACGTGCGTATACGCCCGTACATGCACTTATTCGTACTTACATGCACTTATACATACGTACACGCACTTACACGCACTTATACGCACTTACACACGCTTACATGTACTTACACGCACTTATATGCACTTACATGCACTTACACGCACTTACATGCACTTACACGCACTTACACACACTTACACACACTTATACGCTTTTACACACACTTATATGTACTAACACGCACTTACACCCACTTACACGCACTTTCATGCACTTACACGCACTTACACGCACTTACACATACTTATACGCACTTACACATAGGCATGAGAATCCGGAAAAATTCGTCCCTTTTTGGAGGTATCCGCAATCCGGATATATTCACCAGTCAGGTATCCGCTATCCGGATAGTTGCCTCAGATATCCGGATACTTAAGGATACTTGGGGATACTTGCACTATCCAGAAAGTTCAACGGATAGAAGTACGGATACATCCGGATACTTATATGGATACCAGCGGATACCTCCGGATACTCACGGACACCTTCAAAAAAAGCCACATATTTCTAGCTGATATCCACATCCGGATGTATCCGGATGTATCCGGATATCTTTCTAAGTTGTTTTCCAGGTTCTATCCGCTATCCGGATACTGGACGGATAGTGCGGATACCCCGGATAGCGGATATTTTTTTTCTCATGCATACTTACACGCACTTACACGATCTTACACGCACTTCAATCACACTTACACGCACTTACATGCACTCACATGTACTTACACGTACTTACACGCACTTAGACGCACTTACACACACTTAGACGCACTTACACACACTTACACGCACTTACACATACTTACATGCACTTATACGCACTTACACGCACTTACACGTACTTGCATGAACTTACACAAAACTACACCCACTTTAACTGCAATTACATGCACCTACACACACTTACACGAACTTACACATACTTCCACGCACTTACACGCACTTACACACACTTACATGAATTTAAACTGCACTTACACGTACTTACATGTACTTACACGCACTTACATGCACTTACACGCACTTACACGCACTTACACACACTTACATGAATTTAAACTGCACTTACACGTACTTACATGTACTTACACGCACTTACATGCACTTACTTGCACTTTTAGCACTTACACGCAGTTACACGCACTTACACGCACATACACATACTTACACGCACTTACACGCACTTACACATACTTACACGTACTTACACGCACTTACACTCACTTATACGAACTTAAACTGCACTTACACACACTTACATACACTTACACGCTCTTACACGTACTCACAGGCACTAACACGCACTTACACGCACTTATATACATTTACACACACTTACACGCACTTACATGCACTTATACGCACTTACACACACTTACACGCACTTACATGCACTTATACGCACTTACACATACTTACAAGCACTTACACGCACTTACACCTACTTACACGTACTTACACGCACTTACACACACTTACACGAACTTACATTCACTTACACAAACTAACAGGTACTTACACACACTTACACATACGTACACGTACTTTTATGTACTATTAGCACTTTCATGTACTTACACACACTTACACGCACTTACACGCACTTACACACACTTACACGTACCTACACGGACTTACACGAACTTATACGCACTTACACGAACTTACATTCACTTACACGAACTTACACATACTTACACGTACTTACACACACTTACACATACTTACACGCACTTACATGCACTTACACGCACTTACATGCACTTACACGCACTTACACATACTTACACGTACTTACACACACTTACACACACTTCCATGTACTTACACGTACTTATACAGACTAACATGCACTTACACACACTCACACGTATTTATACAAACTTGCATGTACTTACACACACGTACACGCACTTACACGTACTTATACACACTTACACGCACTTACACGCACTTACACGCACTTACACACACTTACACGTACTTACAGGAACGTATACGTACTTACACAAACTAACACGTACTTACACGCGCTTACACGTACTTACACGCACTTACATGCACGTACACGCAGTTACATGCAATTACACGCACTTACACGTACTTATACATACTTACACGCACTTACACGCACTTACACAAACTTACAGGCACTTACACACACGTATACGCACATACACACACTTACATGCACTCACACACACTTACACGCACTTACACGCTCTTACACGCTCTGATACGACCTTACACGTACTTACACATAATTACATACACTTACACGTACTTACAAGCACTTACACACACTTACACGCATTTACACATACTTACGCAAACGTACATGCAATAACACGTACTGACACGCACTTACACACACTTACACGCACTTATACAAACTTACACATACTTACATGCACTTACACGCACTTACACGCACTTACACGCACTTACACACACTTACACGCACTTATACAAACTTACACATACTTACATGCACTTACACGCACTTACACGCACTTACACGCACTTACACACACTTACATGCACTTAAACGCACTTACATGTACTTACACGCACATACATGCACTTATACACACTTACACGCACTTATACGCTTTTATACACACTTACACGCACTAACACGCACTTACACATACTTACACGTACTTACACGTACTTACACACACTTACACGTACTTGTACGCACTTACACGCACTTACACATACGTGTACGTACTTACACGCACTTACACGAACTTACATACACTTAAATCACACTTACACGCACTTACATGCACTTACACGCACTTACATGCACTTACACGCACTTACACACACTTACACGCACTTACATGCACTTACACGCACTTACATGCACTTACACGTACTTACACATACTTACACACACTTACACACACTTACATGCACTTACACGCACTTACACACACTTACACACACTTATACGCACTTATACGCACTCACATGCACTTACACACACTTACACGCACCTACACGTACCTACACGCACTTACACGCACTTATATGCACTTACACGTACTTACACACACTTACACACATACATACACACACTAACACGTACTTGCACGCACTTACACACACTTACATGCACTTACACATACGTACGCGCACTTACGCGTATTTAGTTGTACTTACACTCACTTACACGCACTTAGACGCACTTACACGCTTTTATACAAACTTACACAAAATTACACCCACTTAAACTGCACTTACACGCACTTTCACGCACTTAGACATACTTATACACACTTACACGTACTTACACGCACTTACACGTACTTACACAAACCTAAACCGTACTTATACGCACTTACACACACTTATATGTACTTACACGCACTTATACGCAGTTACACGCACTTAAACAAACTTACACGTACTTACACGCACTTACACGCACTTACACGCACCTACTCGCACGTACGTGCACTTACACACACTTACACGGACTTACACGCAGTTACACAGACTTACACGCACTTACATGCACTTACATGCACTTACATTCACTTACACGCACTTACATGCACTTACATACACTTACACGCTTTTACACACACTTATATGCACTAACAGACACTTACATGCACTTATACGTACTTACACGCACTTACACGCACTTACACACATTTACACGCACTTATACACACTTACACGCACTTACACACACTTCTACATACTAACATGCACTTACACGAACTTACTCATACTTACACCACACTTACATGCACTTACACATACTTACACGTACGTACACGCACTTACATGCACTTACACGCACTTAGACGCACTTACACGCACTTACACGCACTTACATGCACTTACACACACTTACACACACTTACACATACTTACACGCACTTACATGCACTTACACACACCTACACACACTTATACATACGCCACGCACCTACACACACTTACACGCACTTACATGCACGTATACGCACTTACACGCACTTACACACACTTACATGCACTAACATGCACTTATCAGCACTTGCACGCACTTACACATACTTATACGCACTTACACGCACTTACACATACTTCCATACACTTACACACACTTACATACACTTACATACACTTACACGCACATACACGTACTTACACGCACTTATACGCACTTACACAGACTTGATCTGCACTTACACGCACATATACACACTTATACACACTTACACGCACTTACACGCACTCACACGCACTCACAGAAACTTTAACCGCACTTACACGCCATTACACACACTTACACGCACTTACATGCACTTACAAGCATTTACACGCACTTACACGCACTTACACACACTTACACGCACTTACACGCACTCACACGCACTCACAGAAACTTTAACCGCACTTACACGCCATTACACACACTTACACGCACTTACATGCACTTACAAGCATTTACACGCACTTACACGAACTTACACGTACTTACACGTACTTACACGCACTTACACGTACGTATACGCACTTACACACACTTACACACACTTATACACACTTACACGCACTTACACGTACTTACACGTACCTACACGCACTTACATGCACTTACACGCACTTACAAGGACTTATAAGTACTTACACGCACTTACACGTACTTATACGCTTTTACATACACTTACACGCAATAACACGCACTTACATGTACTTACACGCACTTTTACGTACTTATATGTAATTATACGCACTTACATGCACTTACACATACTTACATACACTTATACGTACTAACATACACTTACACGCATCTACACCACACTTATACGCACTTACACACACTTGCACGCACTTATACGCACTTACACTTACTTATACGCACTTATACGCACTTATACGCACTTACACGCACTTACACGCACTTATACGCACTTACACTTACTTATACGCACTTATACGCACTTATACGCACTTACACGCACTTACATGCACTTACATGCACTTAGACACACTTACACATACTTACACGCACTTACACGCACTTAGACGCACGTACACCCACTTACACGCACTTACACGCACTTATACGTACCTACACGCACTTATATGCACTTACACACACTTACATGCACGTACTTACACACACTTACACAAACGTACATTCACTTACACATACGTACACGTAATTACACGCACTTACACGCACTTACACATACTTACACGCATTTACACACACTTATATGCACTTACACGCACTTACAAACACTTACACGCACTTACACGTACTTATACTCACTAACACGCACTTGCACGAACTGACAGTCACTTATACGAACTTACACGTACTTACGCATACTTACACGTACTTACACGCACTTACACGGACTTACACGCACTCACACACACTTACACGCACTTACACGAACTTACACGCACTTACACGTATGTACACGCACTTACATGTACTTACATGCACTTATACGCACTTACACGTGCTTACACGCACATACACGCACTTATATGCACTCACATGCACTTACATGCACTAACAAATACTTACACGTACTTACAGGCACTTAAACGAACTTACACACACTTACACGCACTTACACGCACGTACACGCACTTACACACACTCACAGGAACTTACATGCACTTACACAAACTTACACGTACTTATATGCACTTACACGCACTTACACGCACTTGCACGTACTTTCTTGCACTTACACGCATTTACACGCACTTTCACGTACTTATAAGTACTTACACGCACTTACACACACTTATACGAACTTACACGCACTTACACACACTTACACACACTTACATGCACTAACACATACTTACACGCACTTACACGCATTAACACACACTTACACATACTTACACACACTTACACACACTTACACACACGTACACACACTTACATGCACTTACACGCACATATACATACATACACGCACTCACACACACTTACACACACTTACACGCACTTATACATACTTACCCACACTTACACATACTTACACGCACTTACACGCACTTACATGCACTAACACGCACTTACACACACTTATACGTACTTACACGTACTTACACGCACTTACATACACTTACATGCATTTATATGCATTTACACATACTTACACGCACTTATACGCACTATCACTCACTTTTAGCACTTACACACACTTACACGCACTTACACAAACATACACATACTTACACACACTTACACTCACTTACACGAACTTAAACCGCACTTACACGCACTTGTATGCCCTTACACGCTCTTACATGCACTCACACGCACTAACACGCACTTACGCACACGTACACGCACTTTCATGCACTTAGACACACTTATACACACTTACACGCACTTACACACACACGCACTTATACGCACTTACACGCACTTACATGCACTTTCACACACTTACACGAACTTACATTCACTTACATAAACTTACACATACTTACATGCACTTACACGCACTTACACGTACTTACTTGTACTTACACGTACTTACACATACTTACATGCACTTACACGCACTTACATGCACTTACACGCATTTACACACACTTATACACACTTACACGTACTTACACGCACTTACATGTACTTACACGCAATTACACCAACTGACAGTCACTTACACAAACTTACACGTACTCACACGTACTTACACGTACTTACACGCACATACACGCACTTACACGCACTTAAACACACTTACACACACTTACACGTACTTACACATACTTGCACGCACTTACACGCACTTACACACACTTACACGCACTTACACACACTTTCACACATTTACACGTACTTACACACACTTACACGCACTTACACATACTTACTTGTACTTACACGTACTTACACATACTTACATGCACTTACACGCACTTACACGTACTTACACACACTTACACGCACTTACACGCACTTACACGCATTTACACGCACTTACACACACTCACAGGAACTTACATGTACTTACACGAACTTACACGTACTTATACGCACTTACACACACTTACGCGCACTTACACGCACGTTCTTGCACTTACACATACTTAAACGCACTTACACGCACTTACACGAACTTACACGCATTTACACACACTTTCACGCACATACACGCACTTACACACACTGACACGTACTTACATACACTTACACGCACTTACACATACTTACGCATACTTACACGCACTCACACGCACTCATATGCACTTACACGCACTTACACGCATTAGTACGCACTTATACACACTTACACGTACTTACACACACTTATACGTACTTACATATACTAACACGCACTTACACGTACTTACACACACTTACACGTACTTGCACGCACTTACACACACTTACATGCACTTACATGCACTTACACGCACTTAAACGCACTTATACACACTTATATGTACTTACACACACTTACAGGCACCTACATGCACCTACACACACTTACACGTACTTACATGCTCTTACACGCACTTACAGATACTTACATGCACTAACACGCACTTATACGTACTGGCACACACTTACATGCACTTATACGCACTTACACATACTTACACACACTTACACGCTTTTACACGCACTAATATACACGTACACACACTTACACACACTTACACACACTTATACACACTTACACTTACACGCACTTACATGCACTTACACATACGTATACACATTTATACGCACTTATACGCACTTACACAAACTTACACGCACTTAAACCACACTTACATGCACTTACATGCACTTACATGCACTTACGCGTACTTACACACACTTACACGCTTCTACACGCACTAATATACACGTACACACACTTACACACACTTACACACACTTATACACACTTACACTTACACGCACTTACATGTACTTACACATACGTATACACATTTATACGCACTTATACGCACTTACACAAACGTACACGCACTTAAACCACACTTACATGCACTTACATGCACTTACACGTACTTAAACGCACTTATACACACTTATATGTACTTACACACACTTACAGGCACCTACATGCACCTACACACACTTACACGTACTTACATGCTCTTACACGCACTTACAGATACTTACATGCACTAACACGCACGTTTACGTACTGGCACACACTTACATGCACTTATACGCACTTACACATACCTACACACACTTATACACACGTACACACACTTACACGTACTTACACGTACTTACACGAACATACACAAATTTACATGCACTTAAACTGCACGTATACGCACTTACACGTACATAAACACACTTACATGCACTTACACGCACTTACACGCACTTACACGAACTTAAACCGCACTTACACGCACTTACACACGCTTACAAGCACTTACAGTCACTTACATGCACTTACACGCACTTACACGAACTTACACGTACTTACACACACTTACACGCACTTACATCCACTTACACACACTTACACGCATTTACACACACTTGTATACACTTACACGTACTTACACGCACTTAGTTGCACTTACACGCACTTACACCCACTTACACGCACTTACACGCACTTACACGCACTTACACGTGCCTACATGCACTTACACGTACTTACACACACTTACTTGCACTTACACGTACCTACACGTACTTACACGTACGTACACGCACTTACATGCACTTATACACACTTACACATACTTACATGCACTTACATGCACTTACACGCACTTACACGAACTTAAACTGCACTTACACGCACTTACACGCACTTCTACATACTTACACATACTCACACGTACTCACACATACTTACATGCACTTACATGCACTTACACGCACTTACACGTACTTACACGCTCTTACACGCACTTACACGCACGTACTTTCT
The DNA here is from genome assembly GCA_023375785.1 of Penium margaritaceum. Lineage (NCBI taxonomy): Eukaryota > Viridiplantae > Streptophyta > Zygnematophyceae > Desmidiales > Peniaceae > Penium > Penium margaritaceum. The sequence goes on from SZWC01009580.1 coordinate 95,414, forward strand.
TGCACTTACACGCACTTACACGCACTTCTACATACTTACACATACTCACACGTACTCACACATACTTACATGCACTTACATGCACTTACACGCACTTACACGTACTTACACGCTCTTACACGCACTTACACGCACGTACTTTCTTGCACTTACACGCACTTACACGCACTTACACGCTCTTACACGCACTTATTCATACTTACATGCACTTACATGCACTTACACGCACTTACACGTACTTTCACGCATTTACACGCACTTACACAAACTTACACGCACTTACATGCACTTACACACACTTACACGCACTTACACATACTGACACACACTTACACGCACTTACACGCACTTCTACATACTTACACATACTCACACGTACTCACACATACTTACATGCACTTACACGCACGTATACGCCCTTCCATGCACTTATTCATACTTACATGTACTTACACATACTTACACGCACTTACACGCACTTATACGCAGTTACACGCACTTATATGCACTTACACGTACTTACATGCACTTAGACGCACTTACATGCACTTGTACGTATTTACACACACTTACACACACTTATACGCTTTTACACACACATACACACACTAACACGCACTTACACCCACTTACACACACTTACATGCACTTACACGCACTTACACGCACTTACACATAGGCATGATAATCCGGATGTATTCGTCCCTTTTCGGAGGTATCCGCAATCCGGATATATTCACCAGTCAGGTATCCACTACCCGGATAGTTGCCTCGAATATCCGGATACTTACGGATACTTGCGGATACTTGCACTATCCGGAAAGTTCAACGGATAGAATACGGATACATCCGGATACTTGTATGGATACCAGCGGATAGCTCCGGATACTCACGGACACCTTCAGAAAAAGCCACATATCTCCAGCTGATATCCACATCCGGATACATCCGGATGTATCCGGATATCCTTCTAAGTTGTTTTCCAGGTATTATCCGCTATCCGGATACTGGACGGATAGTGCGGATACCCCGGATAGCGGATATT
>SZWC01009581.1:51163-89815 GCA_023375785.1 Penium margaritaceum
AGAGAGAGAGAGAGAGAGAGAGAGAGAGAGGGAGAGAGAGAGAGAGAGAGAGAGAGAGAGAAAGAGAGAGAGAGAGAGAGAGAGAGAGAGAGCCAAATGAAAGAGTACCTCACAAAAGGATGGATTGAGCCAAGTAGCTCACCGTATTGTGTGCCATTCCTTTTCTTGAAGAAAAAGGATAGTAGTTGACGCACGTATATGGACAACTAGGCATTGAATAATCTTACGATGAAAATTGATTCCCCTAACCCCGGATTGAGGACCTGTTTGAACAACTTTAAGGGAAACTACTTCTTGCCCATGGGGTTTTTCTAAATGGTGCCATGACATGTGCATCACGAAAGATGATGTACCCAAAACATTATTTTGAATTCACATGTGCCATAATCAGTTTCGGTTTTCACCTTTTGGGCGAACAAACTTTCTAGCAACCTTCCAAGGGGAAAGGAACCGAACATTTGCCAAGCAACTCGATCAGTTTGTCTTGGTTTTATTGGATAACATCCTAGTTTTCTTCACATCAATGGAAGATAACATAGAACGTACAAACAAATTCCGCGTTATCATTTGAAGATAAAAGTTATATGTGAAATTCAAGCAGGTGCAAGTTTGTACATAATGAGCTTCAATACCTTGGACACATAGTCGGCAAGGACAGTATCTGTGTCGACCCATGAAAGGTCCAAGCCATGACTGCGCCCATGAAACGCTGGACAGATTCGGTTTTTTAAACCTGGCCATGCAAGCTATTTTATAAGATTTATGCAAGGGTGTCTGACCTTGGTAACTCCATTTATTAGGTTCACACAAAACAGCATGTATTGGAAATGGGCATCTGACAACGGGAACAATTTTCTCAAGGGCAAAGAGCTTCTATCACATCTCCCATCTTAGCTATCCCGGATCCATCAAAATTGTGGGAGGTGCAACGTGATGTGCTGGTAGTAGAACTCAGAATGTTCCTCATAAAGAATGGTCACCAAGATGGGTATGAGATCCGGAGACTCATCCTTGCGGAGATGCGAAACACAAATGGTGATCAAGAGCTCCTCAATTTGGTACACGCTTTCAAGATTTGGTGTTGCTACCTCAAGAGCACTGCAGGGGGCGTGACGGTCGTGACCGACCACAACCTATTGGTATGTTTTCAAACGTAATCTTTCAATTTGATGGGCATGTTGAAACGAATACCTGAGCTAATTTTTGCTCAACTGGGAACATCGGCAAGGATACATCAATATGTCCGATCCACTGAACCAATAGTTTACGTAATTTTAAGCAAGCACCAAGTTTTTTGTGTGTTTTATGGCCATTACAATAATTGTAGTACAGATACTAGACCCCCTTTATTCCTTTGTCAAAACCACATCGGGAGAATATCCACTACATCGATTCTAGAAACAGGATCTTGATAGGATACCGTGTGGAATCCTCGTTTCAAGACTCTCGTAGTTTGGACAAGTACAGATTGGTGGAGACCGCGGGAGTCTGATTGAGAACAAGTGATGGTGCCAGGAGTGGGAGACCTTCAAACCAAGATTCTTTCCTAGTTCTATGACCCGTCAGTGGCAGGTCATGTGGGACCTTGAAAGACCTGATAGGTACTCTCGGACCACTAGTGGTGGCCAGGATGGAGTGCTGATGTCATAAGTATTGCATGACATGCGGACCACTGCAAGACCTCTGTTGGCTTCCCCTCCATGGGACTCCAAGGGAGTGCTTCAGTATGGACTTGAAAACTGGTCTTCTGGACGTAGCCCATGGCCATGATACAATTGTAGTGGTTGTGAATCTTCTCACAAAGGAGGCACATTTCATTTCTACAAGTACGGAGGATAATGCTTGTCTCTTCTTTGGGGATGTTGTGAAGTACCATAACTTGCCCTTATGCGTTGTACCGGATGAAGATAGAAAGTGTGCCAGTAAGTTTTGGCAAAATATACACATATAACTTCGTTGCGATTCTAAAAAAAAAATTTTATCTCACTCTCAATTTGACAAACAAACATTACGTGCACTCTAGAGTAGATGCTCTGCATGTACATAGACCCTGTCATGAATGATTGGGACGAATTCCTAGCACTTGTAGAGCTTGCGCTCAATAGCACGGTGAATGGGTCCACTTATTTCACACCATTTGTGCTGAACGGTCTCCGGCATAAAATGGTGTCATCTTCATTAGTGAGAAGTGGAAATATAGAAGAAAGGGTTCCTTCTACTCAAGCCTTTGCCGAGTGTATAGACTCCTTCTTATAGGAGATGAAGGATCATTTTCAAGAGGATTGAAGATGGTGGAATGAAGATGTTGTTGTCTTCATATGTGTTTTGGCAACGACAAAAGACATATGTGAAGAACATTCACCATGAGGTATTTGTTGATATCAACGACAAAGAGTTGCTTACCACAAGAACCTTCACGTGAAGTTCTAGGGACGCAAAAACTTGTACTGAAGTAGACAGTGCCGTTTCCCATAATTTCACACATGTTGAAAGTGGCATATTGATTCTTGCTTCTGTCAAGTATGAGAATACATGAATTTTTTCATGTGAGCTTGCTTTCTCCATACATGGTAGAAGAAATCGTTTAGCCACCACGGACAATCCTTGCTACCAACAACCAATATGAGGTTCTCTTCCTACTCTAGCACCGAGAGCATACACTCTGGTCTTGGGTTGTTAGGGATACCTTGTTCATTAGGCCAGTTGTGGACGTACACATAACTCATGGGAGTCAGGATCTTGCTTGTCCACTGGTGTGATCAACAAATGCTAGAGCAAGCAAGCAGCTTGTCAAAATTGACGCATAGCGGGGGACACACCCTGAATGCAGAAACAGTGAACAACACATCTACAGGACAACATTTATGGAAAGCGACCATATGAGATTGGGGATGCATCTCATGATTGTTATGTGGACACTTGAACCAAAAAGGAGGCGCTAGTCGTGCTGAACGACAAGCTGCAACTGAGATCAAATCATTATACATGTGTTAATGTTTAGCTAGTAATTGAAATTCATGATTTCTTTCACAATGTTGATGACTTACTACCTTAAACTCTTGCTTATTGGTGATGAACTTATTCATCACCTGACTGTCCACCTCCAAGCCGCCTAATGAGCTGGTTGCTTGATTAGCGGTGAGGAGGCCACGAGGCCTTCAGGGGCCTCGAGGCCTTGTCCGTGCCCTCTTGTCCTTGCCTAATTCAATGAGCAGAACAAGGGGAGAAAGCGAGGGAGAGTGCTGGAGAGAAAAATGAATGATAGTATAATACAACCAAGCATGCCTCGCACACGATGCATTTATGATGCTGCATGAGAAAACGAAACTCGAGTTTTTTGGGACAAGATTCGAATTTCTGAATCAAAAACCTTGTGGAAACTCACGAGTTTGGGGATGTATAGCCCTTGTGTCCAACCCACAACGAGGGGCAAAGTGAAAATGGAAATGGGCCTGCAGAATCTTGGAGTATTTGTCCCACTATACAAGTTGTTGATGATGGTTGTCCCCAAGAGTGACACGAACGTGAAAATCCCTCTAGCAAGCTATGGACGCTATCCTGTGAACACTGACGATGACCTATGTGGAGGAGCTGGACACACAAGTTTTTACAATTGATTCATAGAGGACTACACCCGGGTATTAGTGCCTCTCTTTGATCTCACTCGTAAAGAGTGAGATAAGAGAAAATTGAGTCGAGTTGAAGAGGAAACAGGTAAGAAGCATTCAACTCTTTGAGAAATGTATTGAACTTGGCACCAACCCTACAATTGAGAGATCCAATGGTTTATGTTTGCTCAATTCAACGAGTTGAATTGAGCAAACAAAGCTGTTCTCCTCAAAGACAACTGCGATGGAGAAAAAGTGTTTGCGTACATGTTGCAACAACTACATGGGCTGGAACTCAACTACGCGATAAACAAAAAAGAAATACCAGCAGTAGTATATGCGCTCAAGACGTGGCGGTGTTACTCGGAATGTTGACGTTGTGTTGTTCGTATCATCCACCGCCCACTGAAACATCTCAGGAATCATCCAATTTTGAGTCATAATAAATGTCAATAGATGGAGTTCCTCGAGTCAAACTTTGACGATGACATCGAGTACCGACCTCGAAGACCAAATGAAGTAGCTACTCTGAGCTGGCGGCCAGACTTGATGCCCAAGATTAACACTTTGCTTGTCGAGTGCGATCCTTACCTCGCAAGGCTGTTTACCAAGAGTTACGAGGAAATTGGCAGGCACAAGAAGACCAAGTTGTGGTTGGACAATTCTACTGGTGACCACAGTTCACTCGCCAAGTTGTCGTACCACCAAGTGAGGAGTTGCAACAGATGCTTTTGGAAGAATTCCACGTCACAAGTCCAGCTGTAGAATTTTGCAAAGACAAGATGCATGAGATGCTGATAAAGTATCGTAGGTGGGACCGCATGCCGACCGACGTGGTAAGATTTTGTAAATTGTGCGACACCTGTGTCAAAAAAAAAATCACGCCGCACGGGGGTGCCAGGACTACTCCAACCACCCCCAATTCCGACGGAGCCAGGGGTCACCATCAACGTGGACTTTGTGATAGGGCTACTTGTCACTCCGAAGGGCATGGACCAATTTCCCAGAGTATCACACACTTTATTTTTGCAACGACCACCGTCAACGTGGAGGGAACAGCACGGCAATTTCTAAATCAGATAACACGGCTTCATGACATGCCACAGACCATCATCAAAATCAAAGACGACTACTTCACTAGTCGTTTTGGGCACAAACTAATGATGCTTTATGGCAGTCTGATCAAGCTATCAACAGCATTCTACCCATGAATTGACAAACAAACCGAGCACACCAAACAACCGCTCAAACGACTCCTCAACACTTTTTGCAAGCTGCAAAACACTGATTTGGTAGCAAAACTGTCCATTGCCGTACTCACATATAGTTCGACAACATCCATACCAACAAGATAAAATTCAGTTGATGTGGTTTACCGCAAACTTCCGACCATACCAGAGGGACTAAAAAACCAGCATAACCGTCTTGCTATCGACTTCCACAGACAAGACTTCCCTAAATTCTAGTGAGAAATACGTCAGACCCTCATGAAGATGCAAGCAAATGTGAAACGCATCGCGCACAGACATCGCAACAAACACATGTTTAGCATTGGAATTGCATCCTACTTGACTTGGAAAAATCAAACTCTTTGGAAAGGACTTTGCAAAAGCTCAAACCCTAATTGTTGGGCCCATTTGATATCAAGAAAATGCGAAGTCCGTTTGGGTGAAATAGCTTAGATACCCATAAAACGCAAAGTTTTATTATCATCCGCCTGTCGTTCGGAAGAAAAGAAACAGTCCGCCCTTGGTTCGGAAGAAAAGCAACCACCCGTCCACCATGCGTTACAAAAGCAACCACCCGCTCAGCCTTTGCAACAAAATCAACCAGCCGCCCACCCCTTTCTTCATCCTGGATCACAGCATGTGTTTTGGACCTGACATGGAAGAAAGTGCAATGGTGCATCCTTCTGAGACATAGTGAATGACAGAAATCATGTCATGCATCAATGCTACATGGTATGTGGCGGAACATGACAATGTTTTCAACGTTTCTGGGTTCCTCAGGTAACTTCTGTGTAACGTTGGCATATGCGTTATTTTATGCACAATACTGTCATATGCATGGTATTTTCTGTGCGACATTATCATATGCGTTATTTTTTTTGCGGCATTGTCATATGCGTTTTTTTGTGTGCGGCATTGGCATATCAGCTATATAGTTCCAAAACCTGGGAATTTTGTGACTGAATCCAATCCGTTTTTGCATGAATTCACCTAGAAGACAGCATGGCGATCCACCTAGTCCTCCACGTCAACAAGCTCGAACACTACTGGGACCAGAGCAAGAACTTCCTCGGTAGAGACGTCGTTCCTCCACCTCCAATCAAAATGGACAGGGATACAGATTGCATCGTTGAACACATGTTGGGATACCGTTGTCCTAGACAAATGACCAAGTATCAAGATAAGTGGCATTCCTATGACACCATGTATTATAACAGAGAGCTCTGTGACAACTTCCGAGACATGGATAATCTTATCGACGGCTATTATTGGCATCACAAATGTATGTGTGCTAGCGTGACAAAACTTTGCAGTTGAGAAGGGAGGGGGTGCTACGTCCATGACATGTACGAGTTCGTAGACTCCACAAGTGGGTATTTCTGTCCTTGCATCTTGATGTTGTCCACGGCTTACGGTGACTCCTCGGCTCATGTCCATGCTCATGCACATCCCTAAGACAGCCACCTCAGAATAGTGGATGAGCCGTCGTTGCCTTTGGAGTGCCTGAGACTCCATGACTCGTGAGGAGCTGGGGCTCGGGCTCGACTGTTCTAGGCTTTTCGGCAGTGAGGCCGACCGGCCGGTTGCATTTTTTCCGTTCATCAGACACATGTTGGTTACTGAACGATGCTGTATGGGCATCTGTTGCATAGGGTTTTGCACCTTGCTCCATTTGGTTCTGAAAATTCTTGATTCAGATGCCTGAGCAGGGAGACGGCCAAAAACGTGGGTTTTGACCGGTTTTTCCACTGTAGGAAAATGCGGCCCATCGGCACACCACCGCCAGCGGGCGGCACTTATGACCTGGCCCGCTTGTTTTTCAATCTCTCTGCATTGTGATTAAGCATAGCCTTGGTTCACATAACGTGTTCCATTCCTGCTCTCACTGTTCCTTGCATGACCTATGAGTCAGCTAGCCAGATCGGTGTTGTCAGGCTAGTGAACAGTTGAGCTAAGAAGCTTCCAGGTATCTTCTCTTGGTGTCAAAGTACCGAGTAACAGCTCATTGCATCGTAGAGACACGGAATTCACAGCAGTCGTGAGCAGCATTGGCGTAGCTGTAGAAGCAGTAGCCCACATCAGCAGTGACAAGTCCTGGGAGGACCCACCGTCTTGCGCTAGTGCCAGGCGTAGGCGGCATTGGGGTCCATCAGCGCAGCAGTGCAGGAGAAAATCCAGCATAGCAGCAGCGTAGCAAAAGTGCATGAGCAGCACAGCAGCGGAGCAACAACGGCACATCACAAGTACGATTCAGCTCTGGCGCCTTCGACCGTAGCAACAGCAGTACAAGTGGCAGTATCGGCAGGATCCATGGCGGCCACTGAAGTGGCCGCCACAGCCACTATTTTCAATCTTGGTGGGAGCAGCAGAAGCAAGAGCAGCAGGAGCGGACTCAGCAGCAGCAGGCCTACTCAACGTGTCAACCCTCGGACGGCCGCAGAGGCTCTTGGCGTCATCATGTCTGCCACCACCCTCACTTCGTGAGAGGGCGATTTGCTCATTTGATCGCCGTTTTGGATGTTTGAGAATACGTTAGAAAGCTCTCAACCTAGGCTCTCTAGCGTCATCTCTCCTGCTTTGTTTCATGATGTGTAGCCACCAGCAAAGGCAGCAGTGCACCACAGATTCATTTTTCTGCTAAAAGTATCAGGTAGAAAAAGGGAAAGTGACATTTTGCCACTTCTTTAAATTTTGCGACCAAAAATTTCACCAGCGTGTTCAGCACATTCAGACGCCTCTGTGGTCTGAATTTTGCTTGACTTGGAAACCTTTGAAATTTCACTGTCAATTGTTTTATAGTTTCAGCACTTGGCCAAAATTCTGGCCATCAGCACCAGAAGCCCCACACAGCGACAGCAGCTAGCAGCAGTGGCAGCAGCATGCAGCAGTAGTGTGCAGAAACAGAAGCATGCACCAGCGATAGCGTGTAGCTACAGCGATCTGCGACAGCAGCAACAAGAGGCGTCGATACAGGAGAAGCAACAGTAGCAGAGACATCATCGGCAGCATTCGCAACAGCCTTGACAGTAGCAGTGGCTGTCCTTACTCTTCCTTGGTCTTACCCTCTCCTCTTGGGTTGGGCTCCCCCTGCTGGTCCTTTGGGTGGGTTGGGGGTTGGGACAGGTACTCGTAGCTCCCCTAAGACCCTCCCCCTTTACACTCACATTGGGGCGCGGGGAATGTTGTCGAAACATTCCCTGTAGCTAGGAGGGTCCACCAACAGAGTTCCCCGGCTGAAATAGACCTTGACATTTTCTCCACGCCCACTGGGGCGGGGGAATTGCTGCCAGATTTTTTCTGGCAGCGTCAGATCTCCAGCGGCTACACTAGCAACAGCGATAGCAGCGGCGGACAGTAGCCGCTACGATGGCAGCAACAACAACAAAGGGGGCGCAGTGCCACTGCTGTCAGGTTCAAAGATAGCAGCAGTAGCAACAGTAGTAGTGAATGAGCACCACACTACAATGACGGCAAGGCAACAAGCATGGCCAGTGCATTGTGGTGTCACCACCACAGAAGCAGCAAGCCAGGTGACTATTCTCTTTTCCATGTCCTCCACCTCCCATCATATCAGCGACATACTTTCCCCGAAACAGCAGCTCGCCGTGGGGGCCTGCCAAATCGCTAAGCTAAAGTAGAAGATCCTTGCTGCAGGGAACCATCAGCTTGCCAGGCTTCACCGACGGTTGGCGCTCTCCATTCAGGGGAGTACAAGTGACATGGCTGAGTCAGGGGGTCCCACTGCTGGTCGTGTCGAGTCCGTAGCATCGCGTTGAGATGGTGGTAATGGTGTTGCCTATTATGTTCAGTCTGTCGAGTCCTTTGTCAGGTGAGATGGTACAAGTGTCTTGTCACAACATTGTATGAAGTCATGCACAGGTTTAGATAACCTATCGTGGCTTCATGAGTCTTAGTCCTGTGTTGCTACTCGTCTTTCGGCATCATACCCCTCTGCAGAGCAATATGCTTCTGTCGCCTGCACTGTTTCTTGCTGTTACGTCACAACAACAGAGCATGTGACAGATGCCATGTGGATCATTCATACAGGTACCACCCGTCATATGACGTAACGTTGCCATGATTACGTCATGTTGGGTCTTGTTGGGTCTGTATGGTCCGTACGCACAACAGCTGGTCATGAGGTCCCACTCCAGGGCGTAGGCGTAGTGCACTTCCATGGGCCTTCTAAACCCTTGAATGTCTTGGACGTTCTATATGTGCCTAGGTTGGAGCACTGCTTGCTCTCCGGACGTGCATGCACTCACATGGAACTTGGCATGTCCTTCACATGTGATGATGCCTCTGTGTACCCGTATTGAGAGGCATATTCCCTCACCTTTTTACTTTGAATTTTGGTGCTCGTTACATTCTCCCATGTTCGTGTGCTTTGGAATTTTGTAGGTGCTCGCCCAAACCCTTATCGGGAATAAATGGGAAAATCCATATTTATCCATCGTTCATGTCTGGGTGTGCGTATTCTCGCGACCCATCACTTTGAACTTTGAACTTCAAACTACGAGCGCGCGGTTGATGATGTCGAAGTTGTCAACTGCGGACAGCCGTCAGATCTCTCGCGCTTAGCATGAGTCTACACGGCTGGACAGAGGACGTCATGACTCCAGCTTGATCGTGGATGTCCATTCCGCCCTGTTTCATTTTCTTAAAGCAAGCGTGCCATTTTTTCTTGAACATGCCGGAACTGTTTGATGAATTGAACCCAGGGCAAAAGCTAAAGAAAAAGGAGTACTATGAGCGGAATGGAACAAAATTTGAAGCAAATTCACATGTGATAGTTCAAACATGGAGGAATTAATTATGGAACGCATGGGCGAAAAGAATTAATTATTTTGAGGGAATATGCCTCTCAGTATGGTACTTGGATGGTTACACTGATAGTGAGTGGGCTTGGAGTCCAGATGGTAAGAGCTAGACAGGCTATATCTTCTTGATCTGGGGCATGGCTGTGTCCTGGCGGAATGGCAAGCAAGGCTGCATTGCTTGTACCACTGCTTTGGCAAAGTATTTGGTACTCAATGGTGGGGCCACTGAGAATGTGTGGCTGGTGCACCAATTGCGTGAGTTGCGTCAGTCTGTACCCCCTATTGTGCTACCCAACGACAACAAGAGCGCGATCGCCATAGTCGAAAACACAGGTGTGTTTCCTGCTCGCACAAAGCACATTGGCATTGAGCATCACTACGTGCGTACACTTGTGTATAAATGCGACATCGAGGTCATCTGGGTAGGTAGGGATGTACAGCATCCCGGCTTCCTGACGTAGCCATGGGCCATACGAGGTTTCTTGCGGCTGCACCTTCCCTGCGACTTTGCCCCGCACTCGCTGCTGACCGGCCTCCTCATGCCAATAGTTGCTTGTGTATGTCAGTATTTGTTCGTTCATCAACTTGTTCGTCATGTGGTCAAGGGACACTAGTGTTTTCCACAGAGGAAACCTCCAGGAACCTTCCTAACCGCTTGCCACTAAGCGTCAGCGCTGAGTTACTATGTGATGACTGTCACAAGTCATGCATGAAACATCAAGGGTCTGGGTAGGGACACCTACAGGGTGTGTGGAAGCTCAAATTGAATACAACTGCAGAGAAAGATCACAACTCCCAAGCACACAACATAGATAGTTGTTGCGGTGCACAGCAGGTGACCTGCGCGATAGTGTTAGTTTGTCCTAAAACCAGCCCAAGACCACTATTTTGGCCGTAACTATATGCACAAGCATGCAAATGCAACACCTCCTGAACCGATACATGTAGGATCTTAAACAGAAATGCTAGGCAGCACGTTGGGGCAGCAGCATTGTTGATGCACTGTGCCGGCTTCCACGCTCGTTGCTTAAGTCTGCTGCCCCCTCAGTCTGCGTGCACCAGTGTTAGCCCTAGAAAGTAGCTGGAAACTAAAAGTAACTGACTAGGAATGAAGAATGAGCAACAACGGGAGAACGCTCCAAGTTCTAGCTCCACCCCACTAGTGAAGAACTTGTTACTCAGCTAATGAGCCAATCAGAAAATAGTCCCAGACATGTTTTCTAACAGGCAGGGTTTTCTCGCTGAGCCCTGCTAGACGCCCGACAGCCCAAAACCCGGGCGTCGTCCGTTTTGCCTAAAAACTGGACCATACCATAATACCGATATTGCCAACGCAGTCGTGCGGTCAGAATCAGCTAGGAAAATAGCAGCAAAGAGTTACGGCTGCCCAAACCCAGACAGTGCCTACAACACTCAACGATCCCAAACAGTGCCCCACACCAAGAGACATGGACCCTAGGCACAGCATGATGCTGCAGACGCAATGCCACAACCAAAAACAGCGCTGGGTGCATGTAGACAACATCTGTAGTGGCAGTGACCGCCGGCGGCCCGACCGCTGAGGAGGCCTGCCGATGGAGCTCAGCTCGTCGCCGGAGGGAGGAGGCTCCAACAAACTGTGAGTGGGCCTCAGCGTGCTTCGGCTCCACCAAGCGACACTCCAGTAGCATCGAGTCTCACCGTCAGTCATAAGCACATTGATGTACACAAGCCAGGAGACACATCAGTGTACAATGAGAGATGCAAGAAAACCAACGCTCCCCCATGACTCACAAGCGTAGTGCACATGTGCGGGCAGAGACACAATCAATAACCAGACTCCCCCAGGCCTCACAGAGATGCACTGAGGGGCAAAGACAGTCACTCACGGACGCACGCCGACTGGACTCACAGCCTTCTTGAATGAGTCACACTTCAGTGCCATGGTCAAGAAGTCAGCGAGCTGCCATGTTGTCTCAACCAACACCATGCTGATGCTGTCGTCATGCAACAACGAACGCACATAGTGATACTCAACGTTGATGTGCTTTGTGCGTATGTGATGCACACCGTCATTGTTGGCGATGACCATGGTACTCTCATTATCACAATGCAACGTGATGGATGCGACAGACTGACGTAATTCAGACAACAGACAATGCAACCACACACTCTGACACGCGCCTGAGCCCAGAGCAACGTACTCAGCCTCAGCAGTGCTGCGTGAAATCCACCCCTGCTTGCCTCTGCGCCAAGATACAGTTGTGCCGCCAATCAGAAAGATCCAACATGTGCGACTCTTACCGTCCGGACTGTCGGTCCAGTCTCTGACGGTGTAGCATACCGCGACAACAGACAGCTGGCGGCGAAACATAAGACCTCACCGAGGAGTCAAGACGACATAGCGCAATATGCGGATCCCGGCCTAAAAGTGGAGGTGATGTGGCTCCTGAGAGAACTGGGCCAGGAGGTTGACAATGAACGCGATGTCTGGACGCATCGTTGTCGCTAGGAACATCACTGACCCGATGAGTCGCAGGTATGTGGTCACGTCAACTGGCTTCCCCACAACGGCTAGGTCAGGGCTCTTCAGCCTCACCTGGCCATCATGTGACATGGGTGAGGATGCGCTCGGCACGAGTGGCAGGTCCTCCGCAAAGTGGGCGGACATAGTCTACACATAGGTAGCCTGGTGGATGTGCAGAACGCCCTAGGAACGATCATGCTCGAGTTCCATGCCAAGGAAGACTCGGGCAGATCTGAGATCCTTCATCTGGTAGGCGGCGTGCAGCAAGTCCTTGACACACGGGATGGCAGCCGTGTCTGGCGCTACGATGAGGAGATCGTGGATGTAAATCAGAACAATAGCGAAAGTCTGGCCTCGCGGACTGACAAACAGTGTGGGGTCAGCGGTGCTACGCTAGAGCCCGCCACGAGGAAGCGTGCTACTGATCTCTAGGTTCCAGCACCAAGGCAGCTGCGTTAGGCCATAGAATTCCTTCCGTAGCCACCAAACTCTCCGAGTGCCATTGTTGAAACATGGGGGTTACGCCATGTAGAGCTCCTCACCCTCCAGTGAGCCATGGAGAAAAGCGTTGCTCACGTCCATCATATGCAGCTCCCACCCATGTTCGGCAACCACGCTAAAGAGCGCATCGTTAGTGAAGAACCGGCCAACTGGGGAAAGATCTCGTCGTAATCGACCCCAGGGATCTGGGCAAACCCCTTGGCTATGAGACGGGCCTTGTACTTGTCCAAGGACCCGGCAGGTTTCCATTTGCGCCGGAAGACCCACTTGGCGCTGATGGCCTTCCGACCTGGAGGAAGGTCGACGAGGTCGTACACGTGATGATGTCAAATGGTAGCGAGCTCATCGGCACATGCAGCGTCCTTGTATGCGGCCTCAAGCAGGGTGGCGGGGCCCTCCGGGCGTGATATGGAGCGGACTGAGAGAGCGTGTGCATCTCGAGCTCCAGGTGGGATGCGCGTGAGTGCAGCAACGAGAGCGTGCCGATGCTCGTGATTAAGCATAGCATAGCCCTGTGCAGAACCCGTGTGAAGGTCCGCAATGATGGCCGAGGTGGTCAGGCCGAGGGCCTTGGTGCCAAGATCCCTACTCACGACCGTGGGAGTGGAGGAGACACGTGGAGCCACAGGGGGCCGAGGTGCCACTGAGCGTGGTGCCACAATCTGCACGCTCACCGACGGCAAGGGTCGGAGGCTGCCACCTAGGCCACGTGTGTAGCGTGGCAGGGTAGGAGATGGCGCTAAGTCCGACGGGCCAATGGAGGCGGACAGGGCTGCTGGCTCGGAAGGGCCAACGGATGCAACCAGGGCTGCTGGCCCGGAAGGGCCAGCGGATGCAACCAAGGCTGCTGGCTTGGAAGGGCCAGCGGATGCGACAGCCTGTCAGCTTGGAGGGGCCAGTGGATGCGACTGGGGTTGCCGGCCCGGAGAGGTCAGTGGACACTAGTGGGACTGCCGGTTCCGAGTGGCCAGTGGACGCGACTGGGGCTGCCGGCCCGGAGGGGCCAGTGGACGCAACTGGGGCCACCGGCCTGGAGGGGTTAGTGGACGCGACTGGAGCTACTGGCCTAGAGGGGGCACTAGGTGCGACTGGGGCTGCCGGCGCGGAGGGGACCGAGGATGACCTCACCACTCCGCCACACGACGGGATAATCATGGACGAGCTGGAGCGAATGAGGTTGCAAGGAAATAGGTCCTCAAAGAAGAGGGCATCACGGGACTCGACGATGCATTGCCAGGACGGATCCCAAAAGCGCCAGGCCTTGGAGTGACGAGAGAAACCAAGGAAGGTGCAAGGACGTCCACGGGGGACGAGCTTGCCACCCTGCTGCGGGGCAGGCAACCACATAATGGCCACTTAGCCCCAAACGCGAGCTGGGCGGAGGTCAGTGTGGTGACCGCACCAATGCTGGTACGGCGTGGATTGGCTAGGAAGGGGACCGTGGGGACCCCGGTTCCAGACCCACGTCATGCAGGCCATGGCTTCAAAATAGAAGCCATCAGAGAGACATGACTCGACCCGCATGGTGCGGACGGCGTCGGCCATGGTACGGTTCCACCTTTCGGAGACACCATTCTAGGCAGGCATGTAGGACGCAGACATCTCATGGTGGATACCGCAGGATGCGAGAAAGGTCGTGGTCTTACCCATGTACTCACCACCACGATCGGAGCAAAAGCGGTGAAGAGAGCGACCACACGCGCGCTACGCAAGGACACGCCATTCTCGGATGGCGCGGGCGACATCGCTTTTCTGCCGAAGGGAGAAGACCAACGGTAGCGATAATAGTCGTCAATGAGGGTGAGGACATAGCGACCATGCTCTCTGACGGACTCAGCAGGGAGAGGGCCCATGACGTCAAAATGAACCAGGTTAAGAGGGGCGGTAGTACGGGAGGAAGACAAAGGGTATGTGGACCGGTGCATCTTGCCCTGAGCGCAATCAATGCACTCTGTCGGGCACGGGAGAGGGAAAGTCTCCGGGTCAAGGCCCTTGGCCGGCTTGGTGCGGAGCATGCTATCGATGGCAGCAGAGTGGACGTGGCAAAGGTAGTGGTGTAGGAGGCAGATGTACTGAGGAGAGGATGTGCTGGTCACAAACACATGGCCTATGGCGGGAACCGGGGAGGAGACTGAAGGAGAGGAGGACAGACGAGGCACATGCCACAGGTTGCCACTGGCGGTGGCGTGTAGTACGACAAGACCTGACGAATGCAACGACACAATGCCAACACCATGCGAGTGCATAACGTCCATGCTCATGCGATCAAGGGTAGTCACGAACAGGAGGCTGAGCTCGAGACCTGGGACGAAGAGGACATCAGTCAGAAAGACATCACCGGCAAGACCGCGGAAACGAACGACACCGATACTGCAAACAGGCAATACCTGTTCGTAGCCCATCCGAACACCGGAGACATCGCCAACAGGACCGAGCATGCTAAATACCTCACGGGAGGCCGGCATGTGATGCGTGGCCTCGGAGTTGGTGATCCAGGTCTCAGCAGGGACCTGGACCGGGGTCGCCATATCGCTAACGGTCACATGGCAGTAAGCAAGAAATGTGGACGCGGTGGAAGGGGGCGCAAACCAGGCATGCCAATCATCAAGCCACGTAAGGTCATCATGGAAGGGGGTAGAGGAGACCACGGGAGACAATGAGACAGACAAGGAAATGGGACACAGCCGTAGCTTAGTCTCAGTCATGCAGGGCTGGGCAGGAGAGCAGGAAGAGACACAACTTGCACTTCCCTGGGGGGGAGGGCAAGGCAGGCCGAGTTGGAGCGCAATGAATTGCTCCAGCAGACGCTCCTCGGAGGACGGCCCGGGAGTGTAGACCGAGTGCGGAGTGACGGCACCGAAGCCCAGGTATGAGGAGGATTGTGCTTGTGAAGGAAACGGAGGCGCCGACGGCTGTGGATGGTATTGCTGCGGCACGGGTGTCTACTGGATTGGCAGAGGTATCGGAGCAGCGGAGCTGCTAAACAAGGCCAAGACATCAGGGCGGGCGCCAGCTATAGCGGCAGAGGCGCGACGGACCTCCCGTTGGCGATGCATGGTGGCGATGATGAGCGCGTTGTCCGTCGGAAGAGGGCACGTGTACCAACCATGCCCAGGCTGGCCATAGTAGTGGCATACCGAGCCACCACCACTGGACCCAATCGACATCTGCTGCTGCTGCTACGTTGGTCCCTTGCCTTTCTTGTTCCGACGCTTCTTATTCCCACAAGAGGATGAGGTAGCTGCAGTGGGGGAAGCGACGGCCACGGAGGGGACGGCAGGGGAGGCGAGAGCCTACGTGTGCTCGAATCGGGAATCCAGACGAGCTTCTTCCATTCGGAGGAACAGCTCGTATGCCCAAGGCATGAGGGTGCCCTGGGCCACCATGGTGGAGAGGACGTACTGGGAGTAGTGCACGAAGATATCCGCGTATGTGTCGGTGGCGCCGTGCCTGATGGTGAGGAGTGCGGCCAGAGGGGGTGAGGTAGACTTGCCGAGATGACGAAGGATGTCCTCCGCCCGCTGCATGTAGGCGGTGACCGTCTCGGTCTCCCCCATGTGCAAGGAGTTGAACTCCAGCAGAACGCGGCTGGTCTCAACCTCGCTGGACATGCGATGTGGATGACTAAGGACGTGCCACATGGCTCCACAGTCCGGAGTGGCGCCAGTGGTGAAGTCGTCGAGGAAAGGCTCTAGGGCCAGGTGTGAAGCCGGAGGGGCAACAGGGAGGAGGAAACGTGCGGCGCGACCAACGTCATACAACAGGTCGGCCTGGGTGGGGTCATACGAGAGGGTGTAGTATTTCCACAGGCCCTCACCTTGCGCAGAGATTTGGAGGCTAAGCTCCTAGCTCTGGAAGTGCTCGCCGGCTTGAAGCGACGGAGGCGGCGTCTTAAAGTCCTGCTTGCGGCCGGCATCCAGAGTGGGGCCAAGGACGGAGGTTACCGTCTGCCGATGGCGGTGAGTCTGCTGCTACACTAGGTAATACGTGGCGGCGGACACAACGCGGCTGGCGTGTCCTTGAGGAATAAATTGTGGTAGCACACTGGTGGCAGCGTGAGAGGCCAGTGGCTACAGCGCTGCAAGCTGCTGCGCCGGGGCGGTGAGCTGTTTCTGAAGAGCAGCTAGGGGGTCAGGGTTGCCGCCAACGACGCCAGAGGGCTACTGCTGCTACTTCCTCTGCTACTGCCGCCACTGCTGCTGCTACTACTACTACTACTACTGCTAGTACTGCTACTGGTGTTGTTGTTGTTGTTGTTGCTGCTGCTACTACTACTATTGCTACTATTGCTACTCCTGCTGCTGCTCCTGCTGCTGCTGCTCCTGCTGCTGCTGCTGTTGTAGCTACTGCAAGAAAGGGGGGCTAGGGGTCTCCCCAACAGAGGAGGACCCCTTTTCACAGGGGTTGTAAGTCATAGTGGATTATGGTGCCTCTCTTCCCTCCTTTTTTTTGTCTCTTTTGTGTGTTATTCATGTCAGCACTGACGTCAACCAAGGATGGCTAACGTCAGCACATGCTATTGCAATGTGTGCAAGGCTACTGCTTTGTTTTCTTTCTTGTGATATTGATGATTTCAGCAGTGACATCAATAGTGACGGCTGCTGACGTCAGCAAAGGTTGATGTAGCCGCTATTGTGCGGCTACAGTCGCTGTTGCTACCGCTACTTCTGTTGCTACAGCTGCTATTGCTTCTACTGCTGTTGTTGTTGCTAGTGCTGCTACTGCTGTTGCTACTACTGCTGCTACTACTACTGCTACTACAATTGCTACTACTGCTGCACCTGCTTGCGAGGTGGGGATCTTGTTTTTTTTTCTTTTTTTCTTCTTCTTGCTCGTCACTACGAGCTCGTTGCTTGCTGCGAGCGACAGGTCACGAGCAGCGAGCTTACTGCTCGTTGCTCGCTACTCGCTGCTTGCTCCAAGTAGCAAGCTCGCTATTAGCAGCTCCTTGCCAGAAGCACGCTGCTCGCAGCGAGCAGCGGGCTGTGGGCAGTTGCGGTTGCTGCTGATGCTGGTTGCCGCTGCAACCGCTGCAGTTGCTGCTGCTACCGCCGGCGGCTGCTGCTACAAGCTGCTACTAGCTGCTACTACTGCCGGAAACTGTTCGCTACTGCTGATGCTCTTGCAAGCTGTTGCATGCTACTGCTGCTCTCAGCTGCTTGTGTGTTCAGCTGTTGCTGGCTGCTATTGCCACTGCTCACTGCCGCCACAAGCTGCTGCTGCTGTTGCTTCTGGTTGTTGTTGTCAGTCATACAAGGATGACATCGTCGCGTGTGTCGTCGCCAGCAAGCGCCTGATGTGGCCTGCCGCTCACCTCCTTGCGTCAAGCGTGGAGGTCAGTGCTGCCGGCAAAACTCCGGCAGCATTTCCCCTGGCCCAGTGGCCGTGGGAAGAACTATGACGCCACCACCAGGCGGGTCATTGCTGCCGAAAGAAATCTGGCAGCATTTCCCCTACACTGGCGTGTATGGAGGTCCACCGGCGTTGTCTGGCACCTATACGTCATTCTTCTGCTGATGCTCCTACTCTCTGGCTCTAATACCAAAACAGAAATGCTAGGCAGCAAGTTGGGGCAGCAGCGTTGTTGATGCAGCGTGCGGGCTTCCACGCTCGTTGCTTAAGTCTGCTACCCCCTCATTCTGCTGCTCTAGAGACCAAGTCTAGAATCTCTGGGTTTGTTTCTGAGAAGTGCGTGCGCCTGTGTTAGCGCCAGAAAGTAGCTAGAAACTAAAAGTAACTGATTAGGAATGAAGAATGAGCAACAATTGGAGACCCCTCCAAGTGCTAGCTCCCCCCACTTAGAGTAGAACTTGTTACTCAGCTAACCAAACAATCAGAAAATAGTCCTAGACCTATTTTCTAGCAGGCAGGGTTTCCTCGATGAGCCTTACCAGACGCCCGACAACCCAAAACCCTGGCGTTGTCCGTTTTGCCTCAAACTTGGACCATACCATAATGCAGACGTTGTGAATGCACTCTTGCGGTGAGAATCAGCTAGAAAAACAACAGCAAATAGGTATGGCGCCCAGAACCAAGGCAGTACCTACGACAGTAAGTGATGCCAAACAGGGCCACATAGCAAGAGACATTGACACTAGGCACTACATGATGGTGCAGACGCAATGCCACAGTCAGAAACAGCACTGGGTGCATGTAGATAGCATCTGCAGTGGCAGTGACCGCCCGCGGCCCGACCGCCGAGGGGGCCTGCCGATGGAGCTGAGCGCGTCGCCGGAGGGAGGAGGCTCCAGCAAACTGTGAGTGGGCCTCAGTGTGCGTCAACTAAACCGAGCAACACTCCAGCAGCGTCGAGTCTCACCGTCAGTCATCTACACGCCGATGTACACAAGCCGGGAGGACACAACAGAGTACAATGAGAGATGCACGAAAACGAACAATCTTGAGCCGGACTCTACGAACGATCACACACACAAGGTTGGCATCAATCGATGGATAGACCATGTAAACATGCAAATCAAGCTTCATTTCCAGTCCACTGAGAAAACTCTAGCATGTGCAGGAAAACCGCAAAGGACCCCAGCAAGCTCCAACAATGTCATGGTGACTGCCTCGCAGCTGCAGGTGCATGGAGCCACCACTCATCGATGCTCCGGCGCCAACTGCGTCCGCATCAGGGATCATGTCACCGTGCTCAAATACTGCTACTCCACATCACCAGTGCCGGGTACACTGCTAATCGCTATGGTCGTCGCTCGTGACGGGTGGAAGCTACACAAACCGACATCCATCGTTTACCGTGCCTCTAGGCTCATGTCCATGCTCTTGCAAATCCCTTACGAGACAGCCACCTCGGACCAATGGGGAAGCTGACATGGCCTTCGGAGTGCCCAAGATAAGAAAGTGCGTAGAAGCTTCCTAGCAACACGGCCGCTGACCGGGCGTCAGTGCCTAGTCAGACGGTGACGACAGTCACAGGTCGTACACACAACGGCAAGGGTTTGGCTAGGAGACACAAGTCAAAGTGTCAGAATGCTTCAATATAGCATAAGCAGAGAGAAATGACAACTGACAGGTCCAGGGCATAAATAGCTGCCGCGGCGCACGGCGGGTGTCGCACGCGGCAGTCCAAGAGCTGTCCTAAAACCGGCCCAAAAACACTGTTTTGGCCGTAACTCTGCGCACACATGTCAGAATCCTACGCCGTCTCAACCTAGATGTGCAGAATCAAAAGACGCACGCAACGACTAGTCACATGCATGCATCCATCGACTGACAGCGAGTATACAATGCAAAAACATGCAAATGGGCCTCATGCCCAGTCCGCCGAAAGGCACCTGCAAGACGTAGAAGGCACAGCAAGGAGTCCCGGTGACATCTGGGGCTCTGGAACAGTGGTCGGTCAGCTCCAGATAGGTAGTCCGCCGCCTGTCGTCGCGCCGGTGTCACCNTGCCTCAGGGATCTGCACGAGTATGGACACGGCCGAGTGGTCATAGTAAACTGTACAGGAACGGCACAAAGCACAACACTCCCCCATGACCCGATGGTACGCATGTCCATACGCGTGCAGCACTGGTACAACCACATAGTGAGTGACACAGACAGATGAGATGGCAACGTACATCCCACACTTAACCACTGTCACGCACGAGGCGAAGTCCAACAGAACGAATGGCCACCAGGAACTTTCCGCGGGCAAGTGCCTTCGTCAAGAAATCAGCTCGCTGCAAGTCAGTGCCAACCCACATGATGGAGATCACGCGTCGCTCCACCAGATCACGAACGAAGTGATGCTCAACCCCAATGTGCTTTGTGCGAGCATGAAGAATACCAGAGTTCTCCGCGATGGCGAGAGCACTCTGGTTGTCGCAACGCAGCACAATGGCGGGTACTGACTGCCCAAGCTCAAGAAACAAGCGGTGCAGCCAAACTGCCTCAGTAGCCCCTGCCCCCAAAGCCACATACTCTGCCTCCGACGAGCTTCATGCGATGCAGCCCTGCTTCCCGCTTCGCCAAGACAAAGCGGTACCACCGAGCAGAAACACGTAGCCAGTGCGACTGCGCCCGTCAGGACTCCAAGCCCAGTCGCTGTCAGTGTAGCCGTCAAGGACCACCGAACACTGCCGACGAAAGCAGACTCCGAGATACGGCGTGGACACCACGTACCATACCACTCGCACAGCCGCGTGAAGACCTCTCGCACGTGGAGCCTGCGAGAACTGAGCGAGGAGGTTGACGGNAGACGGAGGTACAAGGTCACGTCCACTGTCTCCCCCAGCTGTGTAGGGTCATCCACCTTCAGGGCATCCTGCCCATCAGGTGTGAGTGGTGTGGAAGCAGTGGGCACTGCACCAAGGACATCGCTAAAGCGCTCCCCCACGACTCGTGCGTATCGGGCCTGATGCAGCAATAGTGTCCGATGTCTGCGATCTTGCACAATCTCCATACCAAGAAACACCGATGCAGGACCGAGGTCCTTCATCCTGTAGGCGGTCTGCAGGACAGCCTTGGCCTCCTTCACGGCCTCCAACGACGGAGACGCGATCAGAAGGTCATCAACATAGACCAGGATGGCGGTAAACCGTTCGGGTGTTGGTTGGATGAAGAGTGAGGGGTCTGCCTCGCTCTGTACGTATCCTACGCGAGTCAAGGTGCCAGTGATCTCCCGGTTCCAACACCGTGGAGACTGCTTGAGGCCGTACAAGGACTTGCGCAAGCGCCAGACCTTGTCACCATCCTCAAGGCCAGGTGGCTGAGCCACGTAGATCTCCTCATCCAAAGAGCCATGGAGGAACGCGTTGTTCACATCCATCTGGTGTAGTTCCCAGTCATGCTGAGCTACTACACCGAACAGAGCTCGTGCTACGGTCATGCGGCCGACAGGGGCAAAGGTGTCAGTGTAATAAACTCCCTCAATCTGAGAGAACCCCTTGACGACCAAGCGGGCCTTGTAGCGTTCCAGTGAGCCATCCGGCTTCACTTTCTTGCCAAAGACCCACTTGACCTGAATCGCCTTCCTCCCAGGGGGAAGGTCGACCAGCTCGTACACTCCGTGCTCTCGGATAGCGCGAAGCTCATCCTCGCAAGCAGCTCGCCAGGCATCAGCATCCTACGATGAGAAAGCCTCCCTCAATGTGCCCGGGTCCGGCGCCATAGAGGGGGAACTCTGCGTGGCAAGTGCACACGCCTCAGTGTCTGGCCTGACGGCCACGAGATCAGCTGCTGCATCACAGGCGATATGGAACTCGCGAGTAACCAGGTCGTGTCCTATGGGGCATGCTCGGTGTACCTCTGAAAGCTCAGTGCGGACACTCAGGCCTAAGGCCTTTGTGCTTGGATCACCACTCGCGATGCTGTGAGAGGAACGTCTGGGTCCAGAATCCGACGCTCGCTGAGCTCCAGAATCCAGTGGTCGAAGGCGACCACCGGGCTCACGGGAGTAACCGGAGGTCGAGGGGCGCACCTCAGGCTCAGGAACAGGTACGACCACAGGGACAGGTACGACCACAGCTGGTGAGGACTGAGACGAGGAAGTCGGAGATGCTGTGCGCGGAGATGCGTGTGTGGGGGACACTAAGTTGGGGATGACAGCGGGCAAGGCTCGCCCGGACACTGAGACAGGAGTGTCAGCCGCCGTAGGGACAGGAGTGGGTTGGGCTGGGTCAGACGCTGGAACAGAGGTGCTAGTGGACACAGAGGGTGATGCAGGAGGAGGCGTGGGAGCAGTGATACCTGTGGGGTGCAAAGCAAGCTGGACAGGTGGGATCTCTGGACCAACGGCAATGATAGCCGGATCATCAAGTGCTGTAGATGGAGAGGGGACTCGAGCGGACACATCAGCCTGGCGAGGAATGGTCGCTGGCGAAGAGGTCTCCCCCATCCACCGAGGACCGTCACAAGAAGGGACATGAGATGCAGAGAGCACTGTGATCGAAGTCAGATCACGGTATGTGAGTGACTCAAAAAACAGCGCGTCACAGGACTCAATGACACGACGGCGAGTGGGGTCCCAAAAGCGCCAGGCCTTCGATCGCAGGGAGATGCCGATGAAGGCACACAAGCGACCCCGAGGGGAGACCTTGGACCCCTGCTGGTCCTCGGTGTACCATACGAAGGCCAGGGATCCCCAGACGCGTGCGAGATGAAGATCGGCACGGTGGCCAAACTAGAGCTCGTACGGTGTAACATGATCCGGAAGCGGACCATGCGGGAGGCGGTTCCAGACCAAAGTCATGTAGGCGAAGTCCTCGAATGCGAAGGACTCCGGGAGACCGCACTCAGACCGCATGGCGCGGACCGCATCCTCCATGGTGCGGTTCTAGTGCTAAGATACACCGTTCTGCTATGGAGTAGCAGGAGTGGAGACCTGGTGAAAAATGCCGTGCTCAGCAAAGAAGGAGTCCATCTCGCTGAGGAAATCGCCGCCGCGATGCAAGCGAAAGGTATGTAGGGTGTGGTGAGACTGACGCTTAGCCATCACGAGCCAGAGCCGAACCGCAAGGGCGGCGTCGCTCTTCTGACGCAGACAGTAGACCCACCGCATCCGGGTGAAGTCATCGGTCAGCGTCAGAACATACCGGCCCCTCTCGGACAGCGACTCGACCGGGAGAGGACCAAGCAGGTCCGAGTGGACCGACTCAAGGGGCCTCAACGCTCGGGAACGCGAATCAGGGTAAGTGCACCGGTGCATCTTACCCTGAGCGCAAAAAAGACAGTCGGTCTTGGGTGGCTTCTCGAAGGAAGCCACGTCAAGACCAAGAGCGGGCTGTGTCCGGATGAGCTTCGACACCGTGTCGGAGCCCACATGACACAGAAGTCGGTGAAGCAACCGTTGGTGTTCCGGGGATAGAACACCAGTGACAAAAACGCGACCAGAGGAGGTGGGAGAGCAAGGGGAGGAAGGCCGAGCAATGTGGTACAAATCATCTAAGACTAAAGCACGCAAGACAATGCTATGGGTGTCAAGAGCAGTCACAATCGCTGAGTCAGCGGTATGCTCAACGGAGAGACCCATCAGAGTGCAGGCACGCACAGAGAGCAAACTGAGCTCAATATCAGGCACAAACAGCACGTCAGAGAGATACAGGGGGCCAGACGGACCATCAAAGCATACAACCTCAACACCGTGAACTGGTAAGGACTGACCAGAACCTGTACAAACAGAACGGACAGTCGTGACAGGACCAAGTACCGCAAAGTCACTACGACGACACGTCATGTGGTGGGTGGCACCCGAATCAATGATCCAAGTGCCACCGGAGTCACGACTGGTGGACGTCACTGTACAACGAGCAATAGAACACTCGGCATCAGAGGGACGCTGAGCCGTCAGTGGAACGACGTACATCACAAAGGTGAGACTCATGAATCCAGTCAGTGCAGTCAGGCCCATCATCATCACATGCGGACTGTGCTCCCCCACACGTGTCATCACGAGTCACGAGGACGGACGAACAAACAGTCTGTGACCCACTCGACGATAACAACACACTCGCACCTCCCTGAAAGCGAAGCGCCAGAAGATGACGAAGCTCGGCCATGGTGCAGTCACGTGGGTCTGGATCACTGCTGCTTGCAGGAACAGCTGCAGTCGTACTCGCCGCGCGTCCAGAGGAGTGTGCGGTCGACGTGCCGGATGCGGTGCGAGCGGCATGGGCAGCCCGCAGTCCGCGAGTGATGCGCTCCCAGTGGAGCGGCTGCTGGCACTCGGTGTAGCGATGGGCACCTCCACAGTTGTAGCAGTGCACGGAACGGCCACTGCTACCACTGGATGATGACTACTGCTGACCCGATCCGCGCTTCCTATTCTTCTTCTTACCCTCGGCAGCTGCTGCAACGCCCTGCGTCTACGTGGGTGTAGACGGAGTCGAAGAGGAGAAGGAAGATGAGGTCGTGATGGAGGAAGGTGAGGGTGACTGCAGGAGGGAAGATGGTGGTGAGGCGAGGACTGCTGCAGCGAGAGAAGTCTCCTGATGTGCTACTGCTGCCTCGCGGGCCGACGTCACCTGGAGGAAAAGCTGATGGGCCCACGGGAGCAGCTGCAGGGTGGCTGAGAAAGGCTCGAGAGCAGCGTCGTTGTACCGTGTGAATATGTCGGTGTACTCCAGGCNAGCTGTGTGCCCCCTGAGGTCCCCAGGCACGTGTAGATACGCATGGCGCGTCGCCAGTAATCCGCTGCAGGCTCCGCTGGTCCCTGACGGAGAGAGTGAAAAGCACGAATGTGTGACGCACGCGTGGCGTGCGTCTCTGCGGCCAGTAGGGACAACGCCAGATCCCAGGCTCCACGAGGATCAGCTCCGGTGTTTGTGCCAGCCTCGCTGAGGAAGTGCACCGGTGCATCTTACCCTGAGCGCAAAAAACACAGTCGGTCTTGGGTGGCTTCTCGAAAGAAGCCACGTCAAGACCAAGAGCGGGCTGTGTCCGGATGAGCTTCGACACAGTGTCGGAGCCCACGTGACACAGACGTCGGTGAAGCAACTGCTGGTGTTCCGAGGATAGAACACCAGTGACAAAAACGTGACCAGAGGAGGAGGGAGAGCAAGGGGAGGAGGGCCGAGCAATGTGGTACAAATCATCTACGACTGAAGCACGCAAGACAATGCTACGGGTGTCAAGAGCAGTCACAATCGCTGAGTCAGCGGTATGCTCAACGGAGAGACCCATCAGAGTGCAGGCACGCACAGAGAGCAAACTGAGCTCAATATCAGGCACAAACAGCACGTCAGAGAGATACAGGGGGCCAGACGGACCATCAAAGCATACAACCTCAACACCGTGAACTGGTAAGGATTGACCAGAACCTGTACAAACAGAACGGACAGTCGTGACAGGACCAAGTACCACAAAGTCACTACGACGACACGTCATGTGGTGGGTGGCACCCGAATCAATGATCCAAGTGCCACCGGAGTCACGACTGGTGGACGTCACTGTACAACGAGCAATAGAACACTCGGCATCAGAGGGACGCTGAGCCGTCAGTGGGAAGGAACGACGTACATCACAAAGGTGAGACTCATGAATCCAGTCAGTGCAGTCAGGCCCATCATCATCACATGCGGACTGTGCTCCCCCACACGTGTCATCACGAGTCACGAGGACGGATGAACAAACAGTCTGTGACCCACTCGATGATAACAACACACTCGCACCTCCCTGAAAGCGAAGCGCCAGAAGATGACGAAGCTCGGCGATGGTCTAGTCACGTGGGTCTGGATCACTCCTGCTTGCCGGTGAGGATGCAGGAACAGCTGCAGTCGTACTCGCCGCGCGTCCAGAGGAGTGTGCGGTCGACGTGCCGGACGCGGTGCGAGCGGCATGGGCAGCCCGCAGTCCGCGAGTGATGCGCTCCCAGTGGAGCGGCTGCTGGCACTCGGTGTAGCGATGGGCACCTCCACAGTTGTAGCAGTGCACGGAACGGCCACTGCTACCACTGGATGACGACTACTGCTGACCCGATCCGCGCTTCCTATTCTTCTTCTTCCCCTGGGCAGCTGCTGCAACGCCCTGCGTCTACGTGGGTGTAGACGGAGTCGAAGAGGAGAAAGAAGATGAGGTCGTGATGGAGGAAGGTGAGGGTGACTGCAGGAGGGAAGATGGTGGTGAGGCGAGGACTGCTACAGCAAGAGAAGTCTCCTGATGTGCTACTGTTGCCTCGCGGGCCGACGTCACATGGAGGAAAAGCTGATGGGCCCACGGGAGCAGCTGCAGGGTGGCTGAGAAAGGCTCGAGAGCAGCGTCGTTGTACCGTGTGAATATGTCGGTGTACTCCAGGCAAACTCCAAGCATGATCGTTTGAAGCGCATAAAGCTGTGTGCCCCCTGAGGTCCCCAGGCACGTGTAGATACGCATGGCGCGTCGCCAGTAATCCGCTGCAGGCTCCGCTGGTCCCTGACAGAGAGAGTGAAAAGCACGAATGTGTGACGCACGCGTGGCGTGCGTCTCTGCGGCCAGTAGGGACAACGCCAGATCCCAGGCTCCACGAGGATCAGCTCCGGTGTTTGTGCCAGCCTCGCTGAGGAAGGGACGGAAATCAACGACAGTCTCGCATGGCATGGCGTAGAGAAGCCCTCGCATGGCCTGGGCTCCTGTCAGCACCTGTGCTAGATCTGTAGACTGGTATGGGCTGTGGTAGTAATGCTAAACTCCCTCAGAAGTGGCCCACACCTGAAATAAGATCTCCCAGCAGTCAAATCCATCCTCGCTGATGTACCGTGGAGGTGGTGCCTCAAAGTCCTTTGGCTGCCGCTCCGTGGGGAGAGCAGCCGCAGGCTGAGGAGGGCGAGTGACGGGAAAGACTCCTGGAAGGGGGTGATCACTGGGGAAGTCAGGTGACGGTCGTATCGGGGACACGGATGGAGGTCAAATACCCGTCTGCAGCTGACGGAGGCGCTCTTGTAGAAGACGAATCTCCCGCTCCTGGGAGTCATCCTCAAAGCCTGGCATGAATGGCTCATCATAAAAAAGGTCCTCAGGTGGTGGGGAGACCACACCAGGAGGTGAAGCAGGCGGGGCACCTGTCATGGGCACCTGAGCTGAGTGCTGGGTGGAGGCCGCAACGCTGGCAGCTCCCTCAGAAGTCCGCAGAGGAGCCGTGGACTAAGCGCGCAGGAGCTCAGTCAGCGTGCGGATCGCGTTCATTCTGCTCTCGCTGCAGACGACGCATCTCCTCCTGCTAGCTGCGCAGGTTCTCAATGGCCTATGAGCGAGGGCTCAGTACCCCTGAAGAAGAGGAGGAGGGATCACCTGGTCCCTTGTCCTTGTCGACAGGCGGACTCATGTCGCCGCTCACTATGGGACGACAGGTCAAGTTTGCCGGATTTCAAAACCGTCTGCGTTTCTCCGGGAGTTGAAACGCTGGCAACTCTTGACTTTTCGGTTGAGAATTTGGCTAAGTGTAATGCGGACATCAGCAAGTGGTTGCTGACATCAGCACGACCTGATGACGTCAGCAACAAACAATGCTGACGTCAGCTCGTCCCGTCCTTTTTTTTTTGGTCACGGTTCTGCTGTTGCGCGGTGGCGCGCAGCAGCTCCGCGGAAGCTGCGTAGCAGCTTCCGCCCAGCTGCTGCTGCAGCTGTGATGTCAGTTGCAGCAGCAGTTGCGTAGCTACGTGTGCAGCGGTGGCAGCGGCGGCTGCGTTGCTGCTGCTGCTACTGCTGCTGCGCGCGGCGGCTGCTGTTGCGTGCGGCGCTGCTGCTGCGCGCTGCAGGTGCTGCTGGCTGCCGCCGCCGCGCGCTGCTGCTGGCTACCGCCGCCTCGCGCTGCTGCTACTGCCACTGTAGCGCTGCTGCTACTACCGTGACTGCCGCTACTACTGTTGTGCCGCTGAAGCTGCTGCTCTGCTGCTGGGGCTGTGGGGGGGGAAGTGGCGGCTGCACGCACCGCAGCCGCCACACACCTCTGCGTGGCGGTACGCGCTGCTGCTGCTGCCTCAGCAGCTGCAATCTCACGTGGTGGGTGGAGTACGCGGACGGCGAACGGCCGTCTCCAGCAGGTCCCAAAAGATCTGCTGCAGCGGTGACTCTCACTGCTGCTGCTCTGCTGCGTCTTTGCTGCGCAGCTCAGTGAGATCTGTCTCACTGCTCTGATACCATAAGAAAGTACGTAGAAGCTTCCTAGCAACACGGCCGCTGACCGGGCGTTAGTGCCTAGTCAGACGGTGACTACAGTCACAGGTCATACACACAATGGCAAGGGTTTGGCTAGGAGACACAAGTCAAAGTGTCAGAATGCTTCAATATAGCATATGCAGAGAGAAATGACAACTTAGAGGTCCAGGGTATAAATACCTGCCGCGGCGCACGGCGGGTGTCGCACGCGGCAGTCCAAGAGCTGTCCTAAAACCGGCCCAAAAACACTGTTTCGGCCATAACTCTGCGCACACATGTCAGAATCCTACGCCGTCTGAACCTAGTGAGAAAGTGCGTAGAAGCTTCCTAGCAACACGGCTACTGACTGGGCGTCAGTGCCTAGTCAGACGGTGACGACAGTCACATGTCGTACACACAACGCCAAGGTTTGGCTAGGAGACACAAGTCAAAGTGTCAAAATGCTTCAATATAGCATATGCAGAGAGAAATGACAACTGACACGTCCAGGGCATAAATACCTGCCGCGGCGCACGGCGGGTGTCGCACGCGGCAGTCCAAGAGCTGTCCTAAAACCGGCCCAAAATCACTATTTTGGCCGTAACTCTGCGCACACATGTCAGAATCCTACGCCGTCTGAACCTAGACGTGCAGAATCAAAAGACGCACCCAACGGCTGGTCACATGTATGCATCCATTGACTGACAGCGAGTATACTATGCAAAAACATGCAAATGGGCCTTATGCCCAGTCCNTACCTGCCGCGGCGCACGGCGGGTGTCGCACGCGGCAGTCCAAGAGCTGTCCTAAAACCGGCCCAAAATCACTATTTTGGCCGTAACTCTGCGCACACATGTCAGAATCCTACGCCGTCTGAACCTAGACGTGCAGAATCAAAAGACGCACCCAACGGCTGGTCACATGTATGCATCCATTGACTGACAGCGAGTATACTATGCAAAAACATGCAAATGGGCCTTATGCCCAGTCCGCCGAAAAGCGCCTGCAAGACGAAAAACGCACAGCAAGGAGTCCCGGTGACATCTGGGGCTCTGGAACAGTGGTCAGGCAGCTCCAGACGGGTAGTCCGCCGCCTGTCGTCGCGCCGGTGTCACCAGGACCGCCTGCCTCAGGGATCTGCATGAGTATGGACACGGCCGAGTGGTCACAGTAAACTGTACAGGAACGGCACAAAGCACAACACTCCCCCATGACCCGATGGTACGCATGTCAATACGCGTGCAGCACTCGTACAACCACATAGTGAGTGACACAGACAGATGAGACGGCAACGTACATCCCACACTCAACCACCATCACGCACAGGGCAAAGCCCGACAGAACGAATGGCCACCAGGAACTTTCCGCGGGCAAGTGCCTTCGTCAAGAAATCAGCTCGCTGCAAGTCAGTGCCAACCCATATGATGGAGATCACGCGTCGCTCCACCAGATCACGAACGAAGTGATGCTCAACCGCAATGTGCTTTGTGCGAGCATGAAAAACACCAGAGTTCTCCGCAATGGCAAGAGCACTCTGGTTGTCGCAACGCAGCACAATGGCGGGTACTGACTGCCCAAGCTCAAGAAACAAGCGCTGCAGCCAAACTGCCTCAGCAGCCCCTGCCCCCAAAGCCACATACTCTGCCTCCGACGAGCTACGTGCGATGGAGCCCTGCTTCCCGCTTCGCCAAGACAAAGCGGTATCACCGAGCAGAAACACGTAGCCTGTACGACTGCGCCCGTCAGGACTCCAAGCCGAGTCGTTGTCAGTGTAGTCGTCAAGGACCACCGAACACAGCCGACAAAAGCAGAGTCCGAGATACGGCATGGACACCACGTAGCGTACCACTCGCACAGCCGCGTGAAGAGCTCTCGCACGTGGAGCCTGCGAAAACTGAGCGAGGAGGTTGACGGCGAACGCGATTTTGGGATGTGTGGTAGTGGCCAGGTACATCAGAGATCCGATGAGACGGAGGTACAAGGTCACGTCCACTGTCTCCCCCAGCTGTGTAGGGTCATCCACCTTCAGGGCATCCTGCCCATCAGGTGTGAGTGGTGTGGAAGCAGTGGACACTGCACCAAGGAGATCGCTAAAGCGCTCCCCCACGACTCGTGCATATCGGGCCTGATGCAGCAACAGTGTCTGAAGTCTGCGATCTCGCACAATCTCCATACCAAGAAACACCGATGCAGGACCGAGGTCCTTCATCCTGTAGGCGGTCTGCAGGACAGCCTTGGCCTCCTTCGAGGCCTCCAGCGACGGAGACGTGATCAGAAGGTCATCAACATAGACCAGGATGGCGGTAAACCGCTCGGGTGTCGGTAGGATGAAGAGTGAGGGGTCTGCCTCGCTCTGTACGTATCTTGCGCGAGTCAAGGTGCCAGTGATCTCCCGGTTCCAACACCGTGGAGACTGCTTGAGGCCGTACAAGGACTTGCGCAAGCGCCAGACATTGCCACCGTCCTCAAAGCCAGGTGGCTGAGCCACGTAGATCTCCTCATCCAAAGATCCATGGAGGAACGCGTTGTTCACATCCATCAGGTGTAGTTCCCAGTCATGCTGAGCTACTACACCGAACAGAGCTCGTGCTGAGGTCATGCGGCCGACAAGGGCAAAGGTGTCAGTGTAATCAACTCCCTCAATCTGAGAGAACCCCTTGACGACCAAGCGGGCCTTGTAGCGTTCCATTGAGCCATCCGGCTTCACCTTCTTGCGAAAGACCCACTTGACCTGAATCGCCTTCCTCCCAGGGGGAAGGTCGACCAGCTCGTAGACTCCGTGCTCTCGGATAGCGCGAAGCTCATCCTCGCAAGCAGCTCGCCAGGCATCAGCATCCTGCGATGAGAAAGCCTCCCTCAAGGTGCCCGGGTCCGACGCCATAGAGGGGAAACTCTGCGTGGCAAGTGCACACGCCTCAGTGTCTGGCCGGACAGCCACAAGATCAGTTGCTGCGTCACAGGCGATATGAAACTCGCGAGTGACCAGGTCGTGCCCTATGGGGCACGCTGGGTGTACCTCTGAAAGCTCAGTGCGGACACTCAGGCCTAAGGCCTTTGTGCCTGGATCACCACTCGCGATGCTGCGAGAGGAACGTCTGGGTCCGGAACCCGACGCTCGCTGAGCTCCAGAATCCAGTGGTCGAAGGCGACCACCGGGCTCACGGGAGTAACTGGAGGTCGAGGGGCACACCTCAGGCTCAGGAACAGATACGACCACAGGGACAGGTACGACCACAGCTGGTGAGGGCTGAGACGAGGCAGTCGGAGATGCCGTGCTCGAAGATGCGTGTGTGGGAGACCCTGAGCTGGGGATGACAGCGGGCAAGACTGGCCCGGACACTGAGACAGGAGTGTCTGCCGACGTAGAGACAGGAGTGGGCTGGGCTGGGTCAGACGTCGGAACAGGGGTGCCAGTGGACACAGAGGGTGATGCAGGAGGAGGCGTGGGAGCAGCGGTTCCTGTGGGGTGTGAAGCAGGCTGGACAAGCGGGATCTCCAGACCAACGGCAATGGTAGCCGGATCATCAAGTGCTGGAGATCGAGCGGGGACTCGAGCGGACACATCAGTCTGGCGAGGAATGGTCGCTGGCAAAGAGGTCTCCCCCATCCACCGAGGACCCTCACAGAAGGGACATGAGATGCAGAGAGCGCTGTGATCGAAGTCAGATCACGGTATGTGAGTGACTCAAAAAACAGCGCGTCACGAGACTCAATGACACGACGGCGAGTGGGGTCCCAAAAGCGCCAGGCCTTCGACCGCGGGGAGATGCCGATGAAGGCACACAAGCGACCCCGAGGAGAGACCTTGGACCCCTGCTGGTCCTCGGTGTAGCATACGAAGGCCAGGGATCCCCAGACGCGTGCGAGACGAAGAACGGCACGGTGGCCTAACCAGAGCTCGTACGGTGTAACATGATCCGGAAGCGGACCATGCGGGAGGCGGTTCCAGACCCAAGTCATGTAGGCAAAGCCTTCGAATGCGAAGGACTCTGGGAGACCGCACTCAGACCGCATGGCGCGGACCGCATCCTCCATGGTGCGGTTCCAGCGCTCAGATAGACCGTTCTGCTATGGGGTAGCAGGAGCGGAGACCTGGTGAAAAATGCCGTGCTCAGCAAAGAAGGAGTCCATCTTGCCGAGGAACTCGCCGCCGCGATCCGAGCGAAAGGTATGTAGCGTGTGGCGAGACTGACGCTCAGCCATCACGAGCCAGAGCCGAGCCGCAAGGGCGGCGTTGCTCTTCTGACGCAGACTGTAGACCCACCGCATCCGGGTGAAGTCATCAGTCAGCATCAGAACATACCGGCCCCTCTCGGACAGCGACTCGACCGGGAGAGGACCGAGCAGGTCCGAGTGGACTAACTCGAGGGGCCTCAGCGCTCGGGAACGCGAATCAGGGTAAGTGCACCGGTGCATCTTACCTTGAGCGCAAAAAAGACAATCGGTCTTGGGTGGCTTCTCGAAAGAAGCCACGTCAAGACCAAGAGCGGGCTGTGTCCGGATGAGCTTCGACACAGTGTCGGAGCCCACGTGACACAGACGTCGGTGAAGCAACTGCTGGTGTTCCGAGGATAGAACACCAGTGACAAAAACGCGACCAGAGGAGGAGGGAGAGGAAGGGGAGGAGGGCCGAGCAATGCGGTACAAATCATCTACGACTGAAGCACGCAGGACAATGCTACGGGTGTCAAGAGCAGTCACAATCGCTGAATCAGCGGTATGCTCAACGGAGAGACCCATCAGAGTGCAGGCACGCACAGAAAGCAAACTGAGCTCAAGATCAGGCACAAACAGCACGTCAGAGAGATACAGGGGGCCAGACGAACCATCAAAGCATACAACCCCAACACCGTGGACCGGTAAGGACTGACCGGAGCCTGTACGAACAGAACGGACAGTCGTGACAGGACCAAGTACCACAAAGTCACTACGACGACACGTCATGTGGTGGGTGGCACCGGAATCAATGATCCAAGTGCCACCGGAGTCACGACTGGTGGACGTCACTGTACAACGAGCAATAGAACACTCGGCATTACAGGGACGCTGAGCCGTCAGTGGGAAGGAACGACGTACATCACGAAGGTGAGACTCATGAATCCAGTCAGTGTAGTCAGGCCCATCATCATCACATGCTGACTGTGCTCCCCCACATGTGTCATCACGAGTCACGAGGACGGACGAACAAGCAGTCTGTGACCCACTCGACGATGACAACACACTCGCACCTCCCTGAAAGCGAAGCGCGAGAAGATGACGAAGCTCGGCGATGGTGCGGTCACGTGGGTCTGGATCACTGCTGCTCGCCGGTGAGGATGCAGAAACAGCTGCAATCGTAGTCGTCGTGCGTCTAGAGGAGTGTGCATTCGACGTGCCGGACGCGGTGCGAGCAGCATGGGCAGCCTGAAGTCCGCGAGTGATGCGCTCCCAGTCGAGCGGTTGCTGGCACTCGGTGTAGCGGTGGGCACCTCCACAGTTGTAGCAGTGCACGGAGTGGCCACTGCTACCACTGGATGACGACTGCTGCTGACCCGATCCGTGCTTCCTATTCTTCTTCTTCCCCTTAACGCCCTGCGTTTGCGTGGGTGTAGATGGGATCGAAGAGGAGGAGGAAGATGAGGTCGTGATGGAGGAAGGTGAGGGTGACTGCAAAAGGGAAGATGGTGGTGAGGCGAGGACTGCCGCAGCGAGCGAAGTCTCCTGATGTGCTACTGCTACCTCGAGGGCCGACGTCACGTGGAGGAAAAGCTGATGGGCCCACGGGAGCAGCTGCAGGGTGGCTGAGAAAGGCTCGAGAGCAGCGTCGCTGTACCGTGTGAATATGTTGGTGTACTCCAGGCGAACTCCGAGCATGATCGTCCGAAGCGCCCACAGCTGTGTGCCCCCTGAGGTCCCCAGGCGCGTGTAGATGCGCATGGCGCGTCGCCAGTAATCTGCTACAGGCTCCGCTGGTCCCTGACGGAGAGAGTGGAAAGCACGAATGTGTGACGCACGCGTGGCGTGCGTCTCTGCGGCCAGTAGGGACAACGCGAGATCCCAGCCTCCACAAGGATCAGCTCCGGTGCCTGTGCCAGCCTCGCCGAGGAAGGCACGGAAGTCAACGACAGTCTCGCATGGCATGGCGTAGAGAAGCCCTCGCATTGCCCGAGCGGCTGTGAGCACCTGTGCTGGATCTGTAGACTGATATGGGCTGTGGTAGTAAGGCCACACTCCCTCGGAAGTGGCCCACACCTGAAACAGGATCTCCAAGCAGTCAAAGCCATCCTCGCTGATGTACCGTGGAGGTGGTGCCTCAAAGTCCTTTGGCTGCCGCTCCGTGGGGAGAGCAGCCGCAGGCTGAGGAGGGCGAGTGACGGGAAAAACTCCCGGAAGGGGGTGATCACTGGGGAAGTCAGGTGACGGTCGTATCGGGGACACGGGTGGAGGTCGGATACCCGTCTGCAGCTGACGGAGGCCCTCCTCTAGAAGACCAATCTCCCGCTCCTCGGAGTCATCCTCGAAGCCTGGCATGAATGGCTTGTCATCAAGGAGGTCCTCAGGTGGTGGGGAGACCACACCAGGAGGTGAAGCAGGCGGGGCACCTGTCATGGGCACCTGAGCCGAGTGCTGGGTGGAGGCTGCAACGCCGGCAGCTCCCTCAGAAATCCGCGGAGGAGCCGTGGACTGAGCGCGTAGGAGCTCAGTCAGCGTGCGGATCGCGTCAGTCTGCTCTCCCTGCAGACGACGCATCTCCTCCTGCTGGCTGCGCAGGTCCTCAATGGCCTGCGAGCGAGGGCTCAATACCCCTGAAGAAGAGGTGGAGGGATCACCTGGTCCCTTGTCCTTGTCGTCGGGCGAACTCATGTCGCCGCTCACTATGGGACGACAGGTCAAGTTTGCCGGATTTCAAAACCGTCTGCGTTTCTTGGGAATTTGAGACGCTGGCAACTTTTGACTTTTCGGTTGAAATTTTGGCTAAGTGTAATGCTGACGTCAGCAAGTGGTTGCTGACGTCAGCACGACCTGATGACGTCAGCAACCAACAATGCTGACATCAGCTCGTCCCCTTTCCTTTTTTTTTGTGTCACGTTTCTGCCGCTGCGCTGTGGCGTGCGGCAGCTCCGCGGAAGCTGCGCAGCAGCTTCTGCCCAGTTGCTGCTGCAACTGTGCTGTCAGCTGCAGCAACAGCTGCGTAGCTGCGTGTGCAGCGGTGGCAGCGGCGGCTGCGCAGCTGCTGCTGCTGCTGCGCGCGGCGACTGTTGCCATGCGCGGCGCTGCTGCTGCGCGCTGTAGCTGCTGCTGGCTGCCGCCGCCGCGCGCTGCTTCTGGCTGCCGCCGCCGCGCGCTGCTGCTGCTGCCACTACTACGCTGCTGCTGCCGCCGGGACTGCCGCTGCTACTGAAAGAAGTCGCTGCTGCGCTGCTGCTGCCGACGCCGCTGCTGTGCTGCTGCTGTCGCCGCTGCTGCCACGCTGCTGTGGCGGCCGCTGCTGCTGCGCTGCTGGTGCGCGGCTGCCGCCGCCGCCTCAGCTGCAACTGCTCTGCTGCTGCGGCTGTGGGGGGGGAAGTGGCGGCTGCACGCACCGCAGTCGCCACACACCTCTGCGTGGCAGTACGCGCTGCTGCTGCTGCCTCAGCAGCTGCGGTCTCACGTGGTGGGTGGAGTACGCGGACGGCGAACGGCCGTCTCCAACAGGTCCCAGAAGATCTGCTGCAGCGGTGACTCTCACTACTGTTGCTCTGTTGCGTCTCTGCTGCGCAGCTCAGTGAGAACTGTCTCACTGCTCTGATACCATGAGAAAGTGCGCAGAAGCTTCCTAGCAACACGGCCGCTGACCGGGCGTCAGTGCCTAGTCAGACGGTGACGACACTCACAGGTCGTACACACAACGGCAAGGGTTTGGCTAGGAGACACAAGTCAAAGTGTCAGAATGCTTCAATATAGCATATGCAGAGAGAAATGACAACTGACACGTCCAGGGCATAAATACCTGCCGCGGTGCACGACGGGTGTCGCACACGGCAGTCCAACAGCTGTCCTAAAACCGGCCCAAAAACACTGTTTTGACCGTAACTCTGCGCACACATGTCAGAATCCTACGCCGTCTGAACCTAGACGTGCAAAATCAAAAGACGCACGCAACGACTGGTCACATTCATGCATCCATCGACTGACAGCGAGATTACAATGCAAAAACATGCAAATGGGCCTCATGCCCAGTCCGCCGAAAGGCGCCTGCAAGACGTAGAAGGCACAGCAAGGAGTCCCGGTGACATCTGGGGCTCTGGAACAGTGGTCGGTCAGCTCAAGACGGGTAGTCCGCCGCCTGTCGTCGCGCTGGTGTCACCAGGGCCGCCTGCCTCAGGGATTTGCACGAGTATGGACACGGCCGAGTGGTCACAGTAAACTGTATAGGAACGGCACAAAGCACAACACAAGACTCTACAAGTATCCACTACTGATACTTGTGAGGACCAGGAGCTCAAGCTCAACCACTGTAGGCTTTCGATAATGAGTCCGACTGGATCGTTGCATGTTTCTTCTATATTTGACACTTGTTGGTGACCGGACCATGTTGTATGTGCATCTGCTGCGTCGGATTTTGCAACGTATTGTGTTTGGTTATGACGGTTCTTGACTCGGATGCCTGGGCATGGAGATATGGGTAAAAATGTGATTTTCGACCAGATTCTCCACTGTAGGAAATTAAAGCCGATCGGCGCACCGCCGTCAGCACGCAAAATTTATGGCATGAACCACTCATTTGCCACTCCCTCGGCATTTTTCACATGACGTGTTCCATTCTTGCTCTCACTGTTCTTGACATGACTTGTGAGCTAGCTAGCCAGATTGGCAATGTCAGGCCTGTGAACGGTTGAGCTCGGAAGCTTCCAAGAATCTTCTCTCATTCATGACCGATCACTCGACGTTCTTATGATTTTCATGCCATTCGGCCGAGGACATTTTTTCCACTTGCTCCGACCTCTGACGTTTTGCTTCAAATTCGACCACTTTCTATGAGGGTCAAGAGAAGTATGGCAAAAGTTATCGATGTCATGATATTGGGCGACACCGAATTCTCAACGACGCTCGAATGCGCCTTGATATTCTCAAAACCTATTGAAATCTTGGCTGAATTTCTCGAAGCAATTACTCAAGATGACGCGTCGCACCAATTGCTTGGCTCGAGCGCTCAAGCTCTAACACGTCTCATTGTGATTCTCACTATTATGTCTATACGCTTGACTTGTTCGACACTTGTGATCGAAGTAAATTTTATACTAAATTCAAGTTAGTCAATAGTCCTAGTCTCTCTAATTCTCTTCTGCTTCGTACGCCATCCATGCGAATGATCCAAGTTTCGATTAATGTAACACCAGGTATACCTCGGTGGTGTTTCCACTATTGCATGTATGTTGTTTACATATGGAAAATTTGTCTTCACAATGAAACATATTCAATCATCCGTAGGATTCGAGTCATCCTCTGCTCCGCCCCCTTCTAATGGTGAATTTTCTACATTCAGATGTGTGTAAAAATATTAGAAAATGATTCAAGAAGTCTACATGAGACTTTTTAGGTCTCTTTATAAAACAACTCAAAAGGGATACCTTACTTTTCAGCTTATCGTCAAACTACCATCGTAGTTTAACTTCTCGTGAGGTCACTCTTATATCTGAAATTATTGCTATTTTTCTCGTATAGATGATAAAAACATAGAGATAATTATTGAAGAATGGTGGCATGAAAAACTAAGTTGCTATCCCCACCTGGCATTCTTGGGATAATCTTCTGAACACGCAAAATGGGGCCGGCCAATGAAAATCCTCAGAATGGTGATGTACTATAGATAGGTCTGCGAGAATGGGGGCAACTAATGAGACGTCACAAGATAGATAGATAGATTATTATGTTTATCGTCGCTACCCCTCCACGGGGAATGGACGGTGGCACAGAGCCACATGTGACAGTGAGAGTCAGGAGGGACATCCACACACGACAAACATGGAGAGGGGCATGCATGTGCCCACTGTCAAGTGTAAAGAAGCACACAGGGGTCAAAGCAAATGAAGTCCTAGCGAGATTTTGAGGAGGGGAGGGACTGAGCACACGAGGGCAATAAGAGCGACATGCCAATGGTGGCCAAAGAGGCCTAGTAACGGCATATCACAAATGCCGAGCCCAGCTGCGCGGCGGCCAGAAGGCTGCTACATGCTGCGAGCTCGCTCCATACGAATCCACCATATTGATTGATTAGCGGCTGTCATCCTGGGCTGCAGATGCTGAGGATGTAGCGTTGGCGCGGGGGAGGGGGAGCACGGGGTCGATGCGGGTAACCCAGTGTTTGCTGCAGGTTGGGGCTGCTGTGGTAGCTGTAGTAGACCTGGAGCATACCTGCCACACAAGACGCCAAGCAGGCCTGGTCCTCGAAAGAGAGGAAGTCCTTTAGCGAGAAGCA
>SZWC01009582.1:58681-101201 GCA_023375785.1 Penium margaritaceum
CGAGGCACAGCTCAGCCGTGCGTTCTGCCGCACGACGCAACAAAAGCAGAAGAGCAGACTTTCTCGACTATGGAAAGGACACACTTTTTTTCCCGATGAGCCAGATTCAGTCTGTCACGGTGCTCGTACTGCCAGCTCGCTCGCTCGCTCTCTCCCACATTCAAATCGTTCGGCAGACACACTTCGCAGTACTGTCTGGAGTAGCTCCTCGGACCTCCTCCCGGGCTAGCTCTGCACTCATTCACTCTGAAAGGGACACCGCAAACGCAAACGCAAACGCAAACGCAAACGCAAACGCGAACGCAAACACAAACGCAAACGCAAACGCAAACGCAGAAATTTGGTGACCGCTGCACTTCAGCCACACGGGCTATGGATGTCTGTCGCGCCGCCACATGGTGTGGCGACGCGACATACATCTGTAGCCCGTGTGAGCGGGGTTGGGGCCCCCAACTTGGGGGGGAAGGGGTGGGAGGGGGGGGGGGGGGGGGGGGGGGCGCTCAGTGCTAGGTTCCCTAGAAGATTCGTCTTTCCGAAGCGAGAAACCACGTCGTGCGAAATAGCACGATCACGCTTCGCGTTGTGAGCAAAACGTGATAGAGCTTACAGGTTCGGAGCGAGCTGCAGCTTACATCTTCCGTGAAAAGGGGGCCACAGCAGCGACGAAGACCTTCATGAGCGTGGGCATGCATGCCCATGATGATAGTTCCTTCCGAGAACCAACAGACCGTACCTGCCTGACCGCCGGAGGGCCTCCACGCGGCACGAGGTTCGAGGCGAAGCGGCCCTCGGCGCGCAAAAAGCGGCGAGGGCTGGCGCTCAAGCAGCCATTGCAGCAGCCTTGTGGCCTCGTGGAACGGGCCTGGCCCTTGCCCTCGAACACGAGCAGTGCTAGCGGCCCGCGAGCTACCGCTCCATGCGGAGCCGGTGGTGAAGTAGAGATAGAACTGCGAGCCAGGCTTACCAGTATCGTGCATTGCAGCGAAACACCATCATCATCATCCTGGCCAGTGCCGATCGGACGACTTGCACAAGCACTCCCCACCGCTGCCTCCGAAGTTGCAGAGCGTGCATGCGCTCGTTGCAGCGCATGCACGCGCTCGTTGCAGCGCATGCACGGCAACGAGGGCTCGAGTGGACGAGGGCCGGGGACCGCCTCAGGCTCGGACCGCCGCTCCTGGGGCCAACGAAGAGCGGTCCGTCATTGACGACGAGCCGCCCAGCTACGCGCCGCAACCGGCAAACACAGCTCTCGCGAAGATTTGAAACCGGCTTTCGGGAGAATCTCTCCTAGCTGCGCTTTAGGTGCATGCTTCGCAGACTGGACCGTAGAAAGGCGGCTGGTAAACGCAGGAATCGATCTTTGAACGTTGTCCGACAGTGCTATACACCTTTTCATGGAGGAATTCCTGCGCCCACACACCTCAACCTGCCTATCCATCATTTTTATCACCTTTAGGATACACGTGCAATCAATCAAGTCCGAAATAGATTTTCCCTATCACAAACGAACATCAAGCCTCCAACTATCGACATTCGCACGTGGTTGGTAGGAAATTATATTTTTTTAGATTAATATTTTAATCCAAAGTTTTTGTGTGTGGAGCCCGCAGGGATCATAGAACAAAAGAAGCAACAAGTTATTCCAAACGCCTGAACATTCAAGGGCCGAGCCACTCTACGTGGACAAATGTAAGGCTTACACTCTTGTTACTAGAATAAGTTGCTCACGCAACATTGTTAGAGGACAACAATGAGCTGGAGAGTGTCGCGCGCCATAGATGTGGTAGGGTTTGCCTTTGAATCAATCGTCACAACCAAGAGGGGGAGAGAGAGCGAGAGTCTAAATCGTCGGTGAGTGCACACCCACACCAAGCAACAGCTTGAGTGAGCATACACCGCCATCCGGGGGTCGAGCCCAACCTCTCCGCTTTACACGAGGGTGGCTTCTCACTGGTGTGAGGCCAGAAACCGACATGGTGGCCCTAAAGGCTAAGTATCCGGGATAACATGCAGCTCCCCCAAAACACCCAGAGGCAAACCATGATGCAGGCAGCGGCAATGAGAGTTTATGAGGCCTAGCATCTACCAAATCATAACGGTATAGTCTAATATGAGCCATGCTTGTGCGGGAGGGCACTCCAGAGTAGATTGACAACTGCTTGATTAGCCTAGAGTCAATAGCAATGGCGCTCTTGGGCGACGGTTCCCCAGGTATGGCCATGGTCACTCACTTAATCTGTAAATGTGTGTGCCATGGAGAACGAGACAAGAGGGACTAGAGATGTGAGTGGTCGACAAACAGAACACAAATCCAACACCCCCCATGACCCGCAGACAAACATCCCACAAGCAGTTGTAGAATGGCACACACATCATGACACCGAGGTGTCAACTAGACAGGCATACACCGAGCACCGCACCCTGGGTCATGGGGACAGGTAAGGCCGACAGCATAGACGCACACTTGAACACATTCATGTTGCGTGCCTTGGTGAGAAAGTCAGCCCTCTGTTATCATGTATCCACCCAAGCCACTCGGACTATGCTAGCGACAAGGCACTCATGAACAAAGTGATGCCCCACATTGATATGTTTGGTGCTTGGTCCCTGCTTTCTGCAATGGCTTTCGTGCTTTGATTGTCAAAGCACATAGTGATGTAGCGAATGGGGACAGGTAGTTGCTGCATGAGGAGAGAGAGCCAGACAGCTTCACACATACCTCTGCCAAGAGCCACGCACTCAGTCTCAGCTATGCTGCAAGTAACATACCCTTCTTTTTTGCTACTCTAAGAAACAGCGATTCCACCAATCATGTAAACACATCCTGTTCTACTGCGTGCATCAGTGTCACGTGCTCAGTCGCTGTCACTGGACCCATCAACAACAACCGAGGGATGTGCACGAAAGTATAGCCCAACTCATTGTCTGGAGAGTGCACCGTGCACCACGCGCAATGCGGCCTCAAAGTGGCGCTGTCGGGGGCACTGGGAGAACTGAGAGAGAAATTTCACAACAAAGGCAACAACATCACGAGTAGTGGTGGAAAAGGTACATCCAGGAGCCAATCACCCTGAAGTTATCCATCACGTCCATAGTCTCCCTAGTGTTGACAACTGTGAGGACTTCAACGGTAACTAACACATCGGGGTCATGGGTGTAGTAGCTGAGGGGACAGTCGTGAGAAGCGGTCCAAACCGCTCCCCCAGGTTGCGGGCACACGCAGCCGGATGGACGTGTAAGGTGAGGCACGAGAGATTACGCTCTAGCTTCATGCCTAGAAAGACAGGAGCAGGACCAAAGTCCTTCATCTTGTATACAAACTGTAAGAGAGCCTTTGCGGACTGGACCGCTGTGACGTTGGGAGAGGTAGACAAAGGTCATCCACATAGCTCCCTAAGGACAGCAACAAGTTGTCCTTAGGGAGCACTTAGGAACAAGGCGGGGTCTACAGTGCTCCTCCTGAAGCCCCCTTTCTTCATAGTTATTGTAATTTCCTGGTTTGAACAACGTGCTAACTGGTTGAGCCCATCAAGGGCCTGGCGCAGACGACATACATGATTTGTTCCATCTGTGGAGCCGGATGGCTGCACCATGTAGATTTCCTTGTCAAGTTTGCCATGGGGGAAAACATTATTGACATCCATCTATTCGAGTTCCCAATCATGCTAGGCCACAAAGCTCCATACTGTCTTGGCAGTGTTGTAGCGACCAACTAGGGCAAACATCTCATCAAAGTCAACCCCGGGGACTTGAAAGAATCCTTTTACTATGATTCTTGCCTTGTATTGTTGAACAGACTTGTCGAGATTCAGCTTTTGCTGGCACACCCACTTTGGGACCATTGCTTTGTGTCCTTGAAGGACAACCAGCTCGTACACACCATGCTCAGAGAAGGTGTCAATTTCCACTTGCATAACCTGCTCGTATAGAGTGGATTCAGACGCATTACGAGCACCATGAACTGTCAGGGGTTTAGGTGGAATAGGGGACCGACTAGCAGCTGCAGAGCATAAGGCAACATACCAAGCATCGGACGATTCAAGGGCCAAGCAAAACTCCTGCTCAATGAGAGAGTAGTTAAAAGAGGTACTGGGATGCACAACAGACACAACAGTGGGTGAGGAGGTTATCACTAGGCCAAGGACACAGAGAACAGGATCACCCAAGACGACAAGGCCGGTGTGAGAGGGAAGTGCACAAAGGCGGCCACCCCGAGTATAGGGAGAAATGGGAGGTACATAAGAGATAGATGGTTCACACATAGCAGGTGGGACAGATGCAGCAGATTGCTCAGGAGCACCAGATGGTAGATAAGAGGCAGATGGCTCAGATGTAGCAAGCGGCACAAAAGAGACAGAGGGCTCAAGGGCAGCAAGGGATGGAGACAAGGAAGATGACTTAGAAGTTGCAGGTGGCAGACAAGCGAGAGATGGCTCAGAGGCAGAAAGCACACGGGCTGTAGACGGTGAAGAAACGGAGTTATGAGAGGAGGGTGATAGAAGCACCAAGGGGACAACGGCGCATCAAGAAAGAGAGAGAGAGAGAGAGAGAGAGAGAGAGAGAGAGAGAGAGAANGAGAGATGGCTCAGAGGCAGAAAGCACACGGGCTGTAGACGGTGAAGAAACGGAGTTATGAGA
This sequence comes from Penium margaritaceum, assembly GCA_023375785.1. NCBI lineage: Eukaryota > Viridiplantae > Streptophyta > Zygnematophyceae > Desmidiales > Peniaceae > Penium > Penium margaritaceum. Next base: position 63,323 of record SZWC01009582.1, read on the forward strand.
GGAGGGTGATAGAAGCACCAAGGGGACAACGGCGCATCAAGAAAGAGAGAGAGAGAGAGAGAGAGAGAGAGAGGGAGAGAGAGAAGTGCCTCCCCCATCCCAAGAGGGTAGAGGGAGAGAACCCAAAGAGAAACAAGGAATGTCGTATTCCAAAAAATGCTCATAGAAGAGAGCATTGTGAGACTTGATCACACAATAAGGCATAGGATCTCAGAAGCACCAGACCTTGGAGAAAGGTGAAAAACCAAGAAAGGCACAAAGACGACCATGGAGAGAGAGTTTGCCATCTTGGTGGTTGGCGGGAAGCCAAACAGAGGCAACGAACCCTTAGACACAAGCAAGGCGAAGATCGCCACAGCGGCCTATCTAGCGCTCAAAGGCGGTGACATTGCGAGGGAGAGGAACTTGAGGGACATGGTTCTATACCCAGGTCATGCAAGACATGGCTTCAAAAGCAAAGAGAGAAGACTGAAAAGATGGGGAGAGAATGGAGGGAATACAATCAATAAGTGTGCGGTTCCAGTGTTTGGAAATACTGTTTTGTTGGGGCGTGCAAGGAGCAGAGGACTCAAAAGATTCAAGGAAACAAGAGGTGGGACCAAAGAATTCTCCACTCCTATTGCTCCGGAAGACATGCAAGGGACAAAGACAGGCGCGCTCGGTTTAGGGAAGCCATGTTTCAAGAACCTCAGTCACGTCACTTTTGTGGCAATGGGCCAAGAGCCATTGTTACCACGAGAAGTCATCAGTCAAACAAGAGACATAGCAACCAAGGCCACCAAGGAATTTGTGAGGCAAGGGACACATGACGTTAGCGTGGACCAGGTCAAGAAGGTGTGATGTAGTGAACTTAACTGCTATGAATGGGGAGCGGTCCATTTTTCCACTAGCACAGTGGAGGCAAGTAGTGGAGCACAATTGTGCACACGTGGCAGAGTCAAGGCGGACAGTAGGTCAGAGGCACAAGAGACTCTGAATGGCAGTACTTTGAATGTGAAAGAGACAGCGATGCAAGAGATCTGCTTGCACAAGCGACAATGTTGGTACAACGTGAACAAGAGAAAAGACAGTGAAGATGATGGGCAAGACAGTGGCGCACAAAACAAGCGGTCAGAACACACATCACAAAGAACAACACAGCCAGATGAACGAAACACAAGAGAACCAAAGCCCCGGCTAGACGATAAGTCCATACCCATGTCGTCAAAGGTGCTGACGGAGAGGATGCTAACCTCGAGATCAAGTACGTACAACATATCAAGAAGAAAGAGGTTCCTACCGGGACCAACAAAGCGGACAACACCAATACCTTGAACAGGAAGCAGTTGGCCAGAACCAGTCTGGAAAAAGCAAACGAAGCCAACCGGGCCGAGAGAAACAAAAGAAAAATGACATGAGGTCATGTCATGGATGGCGTCAGAGTCAATGATCCAGAAAACGGAGGCAATATAAGAAGAGGGGACAAAAAAGCAGATAACAAGTGTCCCAAGTGGGGGAATATGTAACAGGTGACCAAGAGGAGAAGGAAACTTGTGAGACTTCCAGTCCTCCATCCAAGAGCAGTCATCCGGCAAGGTTCCCTTAACACACCCTGACCAGGAGCTACCAAGAGCCACATCAGACTCACAGACAAATACATGAGATGGGCCACTCACACTCTCACCTCCTTGAGAACGAAGCTGGAGGATTTTGGTGAGATGCCGCTCAAGGACGCGCACCTCATCACGACGGTCAACAGAGCAGTCGGAGGAGCGAGTGTCACAAAATTGGCCATCGTCCCGAGGCCAAAAAGGCACAGAGTAGTGGATGGACGGGGCCCATAGTAGGACGGGCCGGAGGGAGGAGGCACCTAACCCCAAGTGCCAGCCGGAGTGACGGGTAGCTAGAGGGGTGCAAGAGTGGTGCTGAGAGCCGAGATAGAGGAGGAAGAGGATGAGGGTGAGACTACTATCGCAATACCTGTGGCAGCTGGAGAGGAGTTGATGCCAATACGAGCCCAGTGAGCACGCATGGCAGAAGCGAGATGGGCATCATAGCGAGGTGCTGTACACTTCAGGACAGAGTGTCCAGAAGCACCACAGTTCCAACACGTGACCTTTGTGGGGGTAGCAAGGGCATTAGATAACTTGTCGCCGCGGCCACGGCTTTGCCGCGTCCACGTCCTGACCCTCCACCCCGGTCGCGGTGAGCACCTTGAGTGGTGTGGGTGACAACAATGGAGGGAGAAGATGGAGTGGAGATAACAGTTGCAAGGGAGGAGGATGATGTGGTGGTGACGGCCGCTAGGACTGCATGATGGAGACTTTGTTTGGCAATTTTCTCCACTAGTTGGTGAGCCAAGCAGCGTTGAACTTGTAGAGTGGTCCAATCCTTGGATGCGAATTAGCGGGAATTGGGGTAGCAACAAGGTGCTCAAGTTCAGGTTGGGAGATATGCCAATACAATTCAGAGAGCTCGGGGATAAGACCAGTGACTATGGATAGACAGGTAGGAAAAGGGCTACATGTTGTTGTCTCCATGTCACGATGTAAGCACATAATATGCGTCCAGTACTCATTGGCCAATTTGTCCGTGTGCATGTGAAGAGTGTTGAGCTGCAACGTGAGGGCGCNGACTTTGTTTGGCAATTTTCTCCACTAGTTGGTGAGCCAAGCAGCGTTGAACTTGTAGAGTGGTCCAATCCTTGGATGCGAATTAGCGGGAATTGGGGTAGCAACAAGGTGCTCAAGTTCAGGTTGGGAGATATGCCAATACAATTCAGAGAGCTCGGGGATAAGACCAGTGACTATGGATAGACAGGTAGGAAAAGGGCTACATGTTGTTGTCTCCATGTCACGATGTAAGCACATAATATGCGTCCAGTACTCATTGGCCAATTTGTCCGTGTGCATGTGAAGAGTGTTGAGCTGCAACGTGAGGGCGCTTTGAATGAAATGACCCGTAATTGTCTTGTGGAGATGAACGAGAGCATAGGCACAAATGGGATCAGCAGGGGTGCCACAAGCCAGGTCAGTAGTGTACGTACCAATGTCGTCTAGCAAAATCTCAGGCTCAGTGTTGATGGGAGCGCAAACAGCATGGGGGGCCTCCGTGGGCTAAGAGACGAAGGGCAGTTTAGCTGCTAAGTAGCACTCCCACATAAGTTTGCCTTGTGTCCAGGTACTAAAGCGGGTCTATTAGGAGGAGAAGGAAGTTTTTACGTGAACTGTGGAGATTCACTCCCAAAGTCTTTCTTTCTAGATGGAATAGCACCCAAGCAAGAGCAGCGGCTAAAAGAGAGGGGGCAATGGGCTTGGTTGCATCATTGGCGGGTACAAAGAACTCAGCTAAGGAAACTTTGTCAGCGATAGTGATAGCAGCAATGGCAGGCATGGTACGCAAATGCTCGTTAACCAAGTTGGTCACATTTGTAACGAGTTCCTGTTATACCTCTACACTACTTTGGAACTCTTCTTGTACTCTAGAAATGCAGCCTGAACCTGAATGAGAGTAGCTTGAAGGGCCTTGATTTTTTCTTTAGGCACAGGCATAGTGTGAGAGAATGAGCAACCAAAGAGAGATGTGAGATGAGCAGGGAGAAGAGAGGGAGAGAGGGTACGCTCACCAAAATAGCGTTGTGAGAGCAGATAGAAGAGAAGGGGCACCACCATAGTCGTAAAAGAGAACAAGACGGCCACCCACATGGTGCTTGCCACAAGAAGAAAGAGAAGGCCTATGACAGTGGCACCTGCCACCGCTACGGATGCAGAGATGACGAGGATACCTATGTTAACGTGATGAGTGAGGTCACGGAGTGCATCTGTAGGGGTCAGGATTGCTGCTACACTGGAAGCAAGAATAAAGCCGACGTTGCTTGAGGTTCCACTGGCTATAGAGGCTACAACGGTGGCAACAGCAATAACAACTATTGTGACCGATGTGGCAATGTTGGCGGCTGCATGAGCAGCAAAGTCAGTGATGCTGCTTCGTGCACGTACACGTCGGCCCCTCTACCTAACGCATTTGAGGTCGGTGCTCTGCTTACACGTGCAGTGGCTGAGAATGTGGCGGCTGCACCAATTGTGGCATCTAGTATAGCACCGACCAAGGTGATGGGGTATGTGTGGACTTGTAGATAAGGAAAAATACCAAGAACCTCACGTGGCACAGATGGCTAGGTAGTGTCAGTAACTGCAAGACTGGGAATGTGACTGGAGTTGGGTGCAGAAGCAGGAGTTGCGGCCAACCCGGTGGACTGCATACCTGGAGGAGGCAATGGAAAATATGGGAGGTCGTCTGCTGTATAAACATGGCCGTTGATTTCATGCTCTGTCGCTTTAGCCTCCTCGGCAAGGTCATCGTGCCAGTACGCAAGGTCGTGCATACGCACCCAAACTGGTGTGTAGGCTATGTCGCTTTCCAGAGGTAGATCCAAGGTCTGTCAGTCCTCCCACTCCATACGCTCTGCGAGACAAGCTGCTGTGCGGGGTGAGTCAAGTTCATCGTCTAGAGGACCGTCAAGAGGCAAGGAATCTAGCGTGGCATATGAGACGGTTGCAGGTGCAGCCGGAGATGTGAGAGGAGATTTGCATTCGCAAGGTCTAGAAAAATGTGTCAACTGTGGTTGTTCCACGAGAGAAGATCTGCGAGGCATCTAAGAGCATGCAGTGGATAACTTATAGGCTGAAGACCAGAATGACAGTGGCAAGATGCCAAAGGAAGAGGACAGGTGCGAGTGCTATACTGGCAGTGGTTCATCATACGCAGCTGCCAACAAATGCCAACTGTACGTGCTGTAGGCTACAGGAGACACCATTGCTTGGGCATGAGGAAAGGTAGGAGGCACTATTGACTCCAATGTTGTGCAGCACAAGAGCTCACACCAGGCAAGCAAGATGGCTCGACAATGGGACGACTCCCCACCCACAAGCTGTGAATCAAAAGGAGGTGAGAGGGGTTTATCACCGGCTCTGATACCACTAGTTACTAGAATGAGTTGCTAATGGGACAGTATGAGAAGACAAGAGTGATAAGGAGAGTGTTGCATGCCATGGATGTGGTAGGGTTTGCCTTACAATCAATCGCCACAACCAAGACAGAAGACAGGATAGAGAGCGAGACACTTAATAGTCGGTGAGTGCATACTCACACTAAGCAACAGCTCGAGTGAGCATACACCGCCATCCGGAGATCGAGCCTAACCTCTTGGAATCACCCAAGGATGGCTTCTCACTAGTCTTAAGCCAAAAACTGACACGGTGGCCCCCAAGGATCAGCACCCGGGATAGCATGCATCCCCCCCAAAACACCCAGAGGCAAGCAACCATAATACAAGTATCGACAGTTAGAATGTATAAGGCCAAGCATCTACCACATCACAGCAAGATAGTCAAATGTGAGCCATCATTGTGCCAGAGGGCACCCCTGGGTGAATTGACAACTGCTTGATGAGGCTAGAGTCAGCAGCAAAGGCGCTCTTAGGTGTTGGCTTCCCAGGTATGAAAATCGTCACTCAAGTTGTATATGTGTGTGCCATGGAGTGTGAGACAAGAGGGAATAGAGATGTGAGTGACCAAAAAACAAAACACAAATCAAGCGATAACACCACAGAGAGGAACACTACTCATCACTATAATCCATTATTGGAGAGGCCCAAAAACTCATTCCAATATTCACCAGCTGCACCTAAAATGTCTACTCCTGATTCTCGTGTTTGGTTTCTACCATGTTGGGTACCCATGAGGACCTGCTACTGTCAGTATCACTTTTTGGAGATGCTATCTGATTGTGACCTTGGTGTTTTTCATGCACGCTTGCCCATGCTTTGCGTCACTTTGCTCGAATCTAGGGTCATCAACAAAGAATCCCCGAAAACATGCCAACTGTGAGAAACATTAGATGCATAGATCGTTTGGGATCCGCATCTGCTCTCATTGGCCTGCAATGCTTGGCTGCATTTGTGATTCAAGGATGCATTTTGCAATAAAAGTCTTTGGGCACATCTCATTACTAGTGAGATGTATCAAAAACCAGCCAAATAATATATTCCTCAACCCATGGGTTTTTCTCACCAGTGCTCCATGCGTGATTTTGACGGCTGTCAACATGTGTTTTTTTCTCCCCCTCATATAAACATCCAATAAGAGGGCGCTCCAAGGACAGACATTTCCGATGAACTAGGGAGCGCTCTGACATCATTTAGCTACCACTTCCGACCAGAGGGTGTGGTAGCTTCACCATTTCACGTCAAGAGGGGGGGTCAAAATAGGCACCTCTCCCAAAATTATCCTTAGCACTTTTCTTTCTTATCCCCTTTGTAAAAAGCATATTGATGCCCGAGGGCTATTGCACGGCCATCGGGGCATTTGATGTATTCTTGCTTTCTTACAAAGAAGTACAAATATGAAAAAATACTTCGTTTATTATAAAAAATCTTTCCTCATAACTATTGATTTAATCTGCAACTAAAATCCATTATTGATGTTTAAACATGTAAGGGAAACTCTCATGCCCATTTTGCATAGATTGCATTGATATTCCATCAGCTTTTTTTGTTATTGATACAATGAAGATATTCTTTTGGACTGTTTCCTTCAGTTCAACTCAAGGAAAATGATAATGTTGTTCGTTTTTCCAACCACTCAACATTCATTGATTCCATTGCTGTCCGTATGTATCTAAATTTTTTCCCCGTCCAAAATTTCCTCCTTGATTATGCTAGATGTGCACGATGTGTATAGATGACACTCGACAACTCATAAATCAAACGTAGTCTTAGTCATCACGTCGAAGCATCTACATCTTCAAGAAGCGGCCACACATCTCCCTCAGTTTACACACATTTAGTAACATTTGGGAATAATTTCAACTTGTCTCCTACTGATAAAACATGTTCATGAAATGACTAGTGTGAAGAATTTCCTCTAGAATGGTTCTACTTACAATCATGGTATGTGCCAAAATTCAAAAACAATTCTTTCATTGTCCATATGTGAAAAGATGATGAAGATGGAAAGATGATTGATGAAGCTTTGTAAAGCCTTCATTGTTGGGGTTGTCTTGGATCCTTGAACAGACGGAGTTGGTAACTTGATTGAATGTATGGAGGCGTATTACAAAAACAATTCACGAATGGTCCAGAAGGAATGTTCAATTTCATCAACAATACATTGCATGTCGTCTAACAAAGATATGCCCTTCACAAGCACTTTCAAACTCAATGTCGAAGGGACTTTGTGTTGATATCGTGAGGGTTTTATGAATAAGTTACCTAGAAGCTTCCTGGCAATGTTTCCGTTAACAATGCCACGTCGTCAAGTTAGCTCAACACCAGCACCCAAGGCAAGTGCAAGGACGTTAAAGGCTTTGGTGAGAGGCACCCGCACTGTCTCATAAGCTTTGAATCTTAAACACAAAGAAATAAATGGCAACTCACAAGCTCACATCTTTAGTAGTTGTCGCAACGCACAGCAAGTGTCACGTGCAACAGCTTAGTTTGCCCACAAACTAGCCCAAAATCACTGAGTTTTTCCCAAACTCAATGCATATGCACTCGATCGGAACACCATCTGAACCCATGAATATAGAGTCTCGACACACGCATACGTCCGTCAACACTTGGTGGACACACAATGCAAAAACATCCTAGGTGTAGTCAGTAGCAAGGAGGAGAGCACAAAGGAGAGAGAGGGCGAGCGAGACCAAAGATTCTGGTGAAGCTCACTTTTTAATGGAATGTACGTGAAAACTGGGTGGATTTAGGTTGAGGTCTTAGCACGGTGATCAGCATGACCCCAGCAGGATCATCAGCTGGAAATAAACCATGAGCAACCAAACAACCAACCAGACATGCATGACAGTCCACATCATCCTAAGTGTTTGGGAATACCACCAAAGTTGTGAGAAACAGTCCAAAACATAAGCTGTTCAAGAGAGCAATTATCTGGTCATAGGTACAAGCTACAGGCTACACGGATGGCAAGGATATTCACATCAAAGCATAAAAAGTGCATGGTATGCTTGAGTGTGTTGTTGACTTTAGAATCCACTCAATGTGTGTTCTAATCATTTTGGTTCACTCTCCTACCCAGACACATGTAGGGGAGAACAGCAAACAGTGGTAAGTGTATTAGAAGGATAACATCTCCTCATCCACGGATGAGAAAACATTGTATGCAACACAAGAGAAAATGGCATACACGCTGATAAGAAGAATGTACATGAAAGAGCCGCAAGAAGGAAACGGGTATAAATACCGATCAGGTGCAGTTGGCGTGCAAGACAAGCCAACAACATGAATAGCAAGCTTGAAGGTGCCATCACTGAGTGCCTTGGTAAAACATTCTGTGCGCTACAAACGTATGTCCATCCAGACAAATTTCACAATACCAACAATAAAACACTCACAGACAAATTGGTGTTCAACATTGATATTCTTGGTGTACGAATGATGCATGCTGTGATTTTCTGTGATGCATAGCACAAGGTGATATAGCAAGTTGGAACAGGCAGTTGCTGCGGAAGAAACACAACCAAACACTTTCACACGTACCTGAGCTGAGAGAAACATACTCGGGCTTGCTAGAGTTGCATACAGCACATCCCTGTTTTCTGCTCTTCCACGACACAACAAAGCCTCCAACCAGGAAGATGTAACCAGACCAACTACATCATGGCCCACATGTTTTCTGCGCAGCCATCGACATTGACAATGGGATGTGATCTGTAGCACAACCTGAATAGTGTAATAGAGAGAGCATACCGTACCATGTGAAGAGGAGTCCGAAGACTGTGTTCACATGGATGCTCAGAGAACTATATCAGATGGGTGATGGAAAATGCAAAACTAGTGTGTGCCACTGTGGCAAAAAAGATGAGGAACCAAATGAATCAGAGAAAATGAGTGACATCAAGTTCCTCACCCAACTTGGACACGTCCAACGTTCTGAGAAGTCTTTGTCTGACTGGGGTCATATGCGTTGGGGTAGTAGGAATTGTCAATAGAAAAAGAACAAACCTCGCACCTAACATGCAAATGTAAACTACCTGATGTACATGGAGAGGGAAGTTAGGACTCGTATGCTTGAGCTCCATGCCAAGGAAGACTCGAGAGAGACCTGGTTCCATTGTGTGCACAGACTTCATGAGCAACTTCACTGACTAGAGAGTAGAGGGACTTGGAGAGGAATTGAGGAGATCATCAACTTAGTCAAGGATGGCAACAAGAGGAGAGGAAAGTGGATTTAGAAATAGTGCCAGGTAAAAAAGGACTACATCAAATCCCACATTTCTCAAGGGTGGATGTGATTTCCATGTTCCAACAACGGGACAACTGCTTCGTGCTGGACAAGACCCTATGCGTTTTCCACACCTTGTTGCTATCATTGATGAAACTCCAAAGTTGTACCATGTGAATCTCCACATCCAACATATCATTCTGGAAGGCATTAACCACATCCATGTGTTTGATCTCCCAATGGTGGTATGCCACCAAGCTGAGAAGTGCATGAGCGATTATGTAATACCCAACGGGTGCAAACATCTCATCAGAGTCAACACGGGGGATTTGAAAGAATCCCTTGGCAGTGAGATGCACATTGTAATAGTCAACTACACCATCAGGATTCAACTTGCACTTGAAGCTCAAGCTCACAAAGACTACCTTACGGCCTGGTGGTAAATTGACCAGTTCATACACGCCATGCTCATGAAGTGTGGCAAGTACCTCCTACATGGATTTATCCCAGATTGAGGCATCTCTCATCTCACAAACCTTACGGACAGTTGTGGGCTCATGTCCTAAGGGAGGCATACCACAAGCGGCAAAGCAAGCAGCAACATATCCAGCCATTGAAATGTTGATGCCATTGTAAATTTCCCAATAGATTATGGAATAGAGAAGTGTAGTACAAGGACTTCTAATTCCAACACCAAGCCCATCGAGTCATGGTTAATCATCCCCTAGAAGTTTACATTGAGATGTTCACCTTTTTAGCATTAGGTATTCAGTGGAAATCACATGAAAATTTTGTACATCAAAATGTGTTTTCCATGTTTTTAACATCGATTCATGTGGTCTGAACATCATTTTCATGCATTGTACGTTTTCTTAAGAAGCCTACATATGTCCCTTAAATTGTGCATCATTTGTTTTGTCTGTCGTATTCTTGTTACATGAAGCGTGTGGTCATGAGCGACTTTCTTTCTTCAATAGGTGTGCATACAATGCCTTAGGGTGTTGTACAGGTACGGTTATGGTCGTCATTTGCTCGAAGATATGCCCCCCCCCCCCCCTAGCAAAACCCTTTAGTGTATTGGGGAACTGCCCTATTCCCAAGATTATTTGCAAACTCATTAATTACCCAAGTGTTCGACCCTGGTACATAATTAGGCGCTGTCTTAATCGCATGAGTGAAGAATTTTGGTGAGGTGTTTCTGAAAATACGTGGGAAAAAATGTTTTGTCCCACACTCAAACACGCTTATGCCCTCTTAACCGCCGATGTGAAGTGCGAACCAGGACAACGTGGGGGAAGGAAACGGTCGGTGGGTGGGTACACCTGTGATTTTGGGCTCGACACTCAAGTTTGAGCATTTGACACCGTGGCGTGGAATGGGTGAAAAAGAATTGCATGAACACTCGCTTATTTCCTGACGTCATCATGGTGATGTTCACAATGCAGAATTCTAACTTATCTTAAAATTCAATTGAATACAAAGTCGCACGTTGTTTCAGCTATGATTCACATAATCCACCCTGGCAGCCAAAATCCCACCCATCAGCAACTCGCAGCTCGCAACTCACAGCCATCCCCTCACCCCCCACACATGACGCAATATTTCTTGTTGACCTCGTTCCCCCACCTGTGCAGATGAGAGCCGTGACGGCCGGCTAACGGTGAAACACCAGCTGTAAATTGCGGGTGAAGATAAGGGGAGAGTCCTTTGATGCATTGATATCTGGCTTTGGAACCGTCGATCCATGGCTGAACATGTGTTTGATGATGTCATACATGGGTGAACTTTCATCCACTTCTTATTCACCCATTCCCAGCCACAGCATGAGTTTGGATGGCAAGGGTGAAAGGCGGCGCGTCAGGCAGGACTTGAGCAGCTCGCTAGGCCAAATTCAAGAAAAGAAAAGAAAAAAAAGACCCTACACATTGACCACATGTCAAGACTGTTCAAAAACTCGTCCCCATTTGTTCGAAACAGCAATAAGAAAAAAACTCCTTCTAGGATGACCATGCGAACTATCCCGGAGGTAGGATGTATTGGGGAGTGAATTGGGAGAACAAAGTTATTTTGGACTTGTGTAACGACAGGTCCGCACCTCCCTCCAAGCCCACCAGTCAAAAAGAGAAGAATCACCAGGCTACACTCTCCAATGCACCATCCCAATACACTTTCAACTTCTGGGAGGGCGGGAACCAGATATAAGGACCCCGCCTCCCTCACAAAGTGGACTAGTGTATTGCGGAGTGTAGCGGGAAGTGTATCTTGTAGAGTGAAAAAAAAAAAAACAGGCTTATGTACATCTACATTAAGCACTCCTAAGCCACCAATTTGAAGCATCTGACATCTCTCGCTTTGTCTACATAACCAGCTACAAGGCTGTGCCAAAAAAAGTAGTGTACTTCGACCCTGCAACAACGGGACCCCAATTGGACCCCCCTCTCTCCCGCAAAATCCAGTACTTTATTGGGGAACCGTATTGGAGATTGTATTAGGGAGAAGAAGTTTTTTTCTCGACTTGTGCAACGGCAAGTCCTCACCTCCCTCTGCATATACTAGTTTAGGGAAGAAGGGTCCCCCAGCTACAGTGTCCAATACACCACCCCAATATAACTTCAACTGCTCCCCGGAGGGGGGGGGGGGAGATTCCAGGTGTAAGGACCTCCCCCCCTCCCCCGAAGTGTATAGCGGGATTATAGCGAGGTAAAGATAATAGAAAACATACTTGTGCACATCTACATTATGCATTCCTAAGCCATGGAACTCAGAGGTGTATTTAATCAACCCAAATTCATACACTCCACAACCAGTGTATCAATAACTGTATTCATGTTTTCATGGATTTACCAACAATCATAAACATTAATGCATGTCACCAGAGCCGACATATATTTCCCTTGTCGAGGATGAAAACAATAAAGGTTTTTTTATGAAATGGAGAAGTTTTGGTGAACGATCAATGTTCACTTTTCTGTTCACTTCCCAATACACAATTGTGTACACAGTTTTAAGGGTGAGGTGATTGGTTATACATGGGAACTCAAGCATCCGAACCCTCTGGCTTAGTCTACGTAACCAGGTATAAGGTTGTACACAAAATGTTTAGTGTACTTCAACCCCGCCACAACGGGATCCCAATTGGACCCCCCCTCCCCCACAAAATCCCTTGTGTTTTGGGGAACAGTATTGGGGAGTGTATTGGGGGAACATGTTTTTTTTTTACTTGTGTAACGGTAAGTCCGCACATCCATCCAAATGTCCTGGTTTAAAAGAGAAGGCTCCCCCAGCTACACTATCCAATACACCAGCTAAATACACTTTCAACTGCTGGAGAGGGGGGGTCTGAATACAAGGATTCTCCCTCCCAAAGTTGACAAGTGTATTGTGGGAGTGTACCTAGTAGAAAAGAAAAAGAAAAAAACAGACTTGTGTACATCTATAGTAAGTACATGTAAGCCATCAGTTTCAACCATCCGACGTCTCTCACTTTCTCTATGTAACCAGCAATAAGGACGTACACACACAGTTCAGCATACTTTGACCCCGACACAACGGGACCCTAACTGCCCCCTCCCCCCTCACAAAACCTCCAAGCATATCTTAAAACAGTATTGAGGAGTGTATCGGGGAAACAAAGTTCTTTGGACTTGCGTATTGGCATGTATGCACCTCCCTCTAAATGCACTAGTTTGAAAAGGAAGAATCCTCCACATGCACTCTCTAATACACCACCATACTACACTTTTAAGTGACAGGGGGACAGGGGTGCAGACACGAGTTTTACCACGTCAATGACACGAGCGACGTTCGGTGGATCGAATATCGAGCTTTGACCAGCACATTGAGTGTCGGACTATCCCGCACACACGTTAGCCTTCCAAGTTACACTTATGTAGAATGAAGTACAATGTAGGTACGAGTTTGATTCTACATCAATAGCACGTAATGTACATTGTGCACGATGTATATCTCGTTTGAAGAAAACTATGATAAAGTAGTTTTAAGAAAGTATTTGCGTTAAAGCAACTTTGTGGTACTTTCAATTAACCTTGTCATGAACAAAAGATCATGGAAATTTATGGATTGGTGTACAAATAGTTATACATGAACTTGACTCTAGCAAGTAACTTCCTAGAAGAATTTTTCATTTTCTAGGTTTCTTTCATGGAAGGATCTTCACCACATCTTTTTCTCTCATACACACGTTAGCAAGTGTATTGATTTGGGGTGATTGTGCACACATGAGCTCATGTAGTTTGGCGGTATTGAAACCCACGTAACAAAGCATTGTGTCTCTCTACACAATGCCACTATACAAAGGAAGGACACAAAACCAGCATCTAAATTGTATGGCTTCCCGGGTAGCAAGAATGGGTCAGCAGGGGCTGGTCAAAGTGTGCCAGGCAGGGACACTGCGTCAGGAGACTAGGAGGCCAATGGTGTGACATGGAAGGGGAAACTGGTCTGGGAGAGAGGACAAGAGACAAGAGAAGGATCAACGGGGGTCGAGGCAAGCCGCAACAATGAGACACATGGAGAGACAAGAAGGAGTCTCAGAGGTATAGGATGCGGATGGTGCCCAGATTGTAGGATGAATATCATCGATAGGGGCAAGGAAAGTTGTCCTTATTGGAGGAGGTGACAGGAATGGCCAAAGGAGAGATACCCCCCCCAAAACAAGAGAGTGGGACGAGGGTGTCAATCAAGGCCAACAAGATCAAGGTCATTTGAAATAATAGCTCAAAGAAGAGGAACTCGTGGGATTTAATGGCATGACACCACAAGGGATCCCAAAAACCCCCAAGTCTTGGACTGGGCCAAGACGCCAAGAAAAATGCAAAGGTGGCCGTGACTAGATATTTTCCCTTCTCCAAGATCGTCAAGGAGCCAAGCGGAGGCGACATATCCCTATACGCAAGCCACCCAAAGATCAACCCTGTGGCTGATCCAACACTCGTAAGGGGTGGCGTTACAAGGGAGTGGACCATGGAGTATTCAAGTACACACTCGAGTCATGCAAGACTGAGCCTTAAATCCAAAGAGTGGGATTAGCCCTTACCCAGACAAAAGGGATCATACACCATCGGTGTTTATGTGATTCCATTGTTTAAAAACACCATCTTGCCAGGATGAGTAAAGAGCTAAAGACCCTGTGGAAAAGTCCAGAGATGAGAAAAAAAAACCTGGTAGGACCAAATGACTCACCACCCATGTCCAAGCAAAACATCTGGAGCTGCCGTTGATAAGCGAGCTTGGCCAGAGGAAATCACTCCTCCAAAACATTTTTCACATCAGTCATTTGGCGCAACACAAATAACCAACAAAGATGAGAAGAGTTGTTAGTGAAAGAAAGCACGTACTGCCCAAGCGGGAGGGGAGACATCACATCAGCATGCACATGATCAAGGGGGTGCAAATGAGATAATCAGAGGCAAAGAAAGGACACCAATGCATCTTGCCTTGAGCAAAGTCAAGGTAGCAAGTCATGCAAGTTATTGCAAATAAATTAGGATCAAAGCCATGGGCCGCGCACACATGCGGCAAGCTATCAATGGCAGCAATGTGAGTATGACACCGGTGGTGATGCATGATCTACGTGGTCTTAGATGTCGAGGATGGCACGACATGAACGAGAGCAAAAGTAGTGGAAGACATCGAAAGTGACAAGTCACCACAAAAAGGGGATTGCAACAATGATCACAGATTACAACATGGATAGAGGACTACAACAAGAAAATGCCCAACACCATGGCCAGAGACAAAATCCATGCACTGACCATCGAATGTGGTAACTGACATCACATTTGCCTTGAGATCAGGCACATACAGCACATCTGGGAGAAATATCTTGGGGGTGAATTAAGCGTACAACATCAACGTCCTAGTTGAGCAACAATTTAACCAAACGCTTACAAAAAAAGGGAGAAAAAGCCCACATGACCAAGGAAGATGACATGAGAGCAACATAATGTCATGTGGTACATAGTGCCAAAGACAATGAGCTAAAAACCAGAGGAGGAATGTGTATACCGCAAAATGTAAGAGACAGCCATAGTGCAAAAGGAGAGAGGAGGTGACTTTTCGAAAGTAGGAAGGCAACGTGTCAAGGAGACACAATGCTAGTGCTAAACTTATAAAACATCAACAGGCGGTGTCCTCTTAACAAATGGGAAAGACCACCCTACAATGCCACATCAAAATTCCATCCATGGAGAAAAGAGGTTTCCAAGACACTCTCAGCTCCCATTGTCAAAAAGATGGAGGAGGTTGGTGAGGATAATTTTCCAGGTTGCGTTCTATAGTAGGATGGTTGCCAGAATTACCGTTTCCATGGAAGTCACCACATAGGCAGTCACCTTCATGTGGCCACGAGGGAGGGGAGCAGAAGGCAGGTGGAGGTGCGTAGGAGGCAGGCTAGCCAAAAGGAATAAGCCAGCAAGAGTCAATGGGTCACAAGGGCATGATAGCAACATGATAAAGCTGACTGTTTTTGGGGGTTCTAGAGGAAGAACCTTGAGGAGTGGAAGGAACTGAGGACACAATGGGAGGAGTGAAGAAGGCATTGATGGACAAGCCTGTGGCTCACGGTGCACACATAACCTACAGATATGCGGATCTGATCCAAGGATCCTGGATCTCGGATCAAATTGCGGACCTGGACCTAGCCTAGGGATCCAATCCATAGATTCGCGCAAGTGTCATCCTCCCCGGAAAGAGAAAATCAAGGAGGTCTATCTAACTTCGTGACGATGTTTAGAATCTAACTCCTCGCCAAGAGCATGCACATAGCCGGAGTGGAGATAAGGTATCTCCACCTCATCAAATGTGGCATAGCACCGTTGGCCATTCAAAAGTATACATTGTTTGCATGAGCCAACCAAGATGAATTGTAGCATTCCAGCTCACCAACTTGAATGTGCATCACCAGTTGGACAGTTTTGCACGCCTTATGCATGACAGGTGTGTTGGGCACTCCACCAGAGGATTGTTAAGGGAACCTACAATCCATTCCTATGACCACGTGTCAACCTCGACGGATGCAATGGTCCTCTGCGGCTGTATTTTTTTGGAGTCCATGCGATCGTTTTGACTTATGTTTGCCCTGTTTACTATCGTTTTTTTTTCTCTCTGTGGATACAGTTTGTTTGCTAAACAACAAGTTCATCCTTTAACCGAGTTGGAATTCATCATTTTAATGATTCAATGGTTTCAATTTTTTTTGTATCATTCTAACTTTGTATAGTTGTTGACCATTCTGAACCATGTCATATGCTATTTGTACGAATGACTATCGAGTTCAATGCCCTTGAAGGATCAAACTGACTTTCTTTCTGGTCAACACTTTTCAATAGCAATCTCTCTTTGAGGAGTGACATAACCACGTGAGCAAATGCCGCTCTAGCATGAACAATCTTTTGGGCAGCAGTGTGTGTGCCTAAAGTACTCGTGTACCTCAGTATCAGGCACAAACTGTGTCCAGGCATTGGGCGCCATGGCTACCAAGGCATGTTCAATTGTGTCTGTCAACCACCATGATGGCGATGTTGACGAGAGTCACAGTGACGAGGAGAAGGAAGTCAAGGTCGGCGGCAAGAGCAAGCATGGTGGTGACAGCTTACTCATCTAGACCAAGTTCACCAAGGTTTTTGTCTGCCAAATGACCCATAAGCCAGGTGCAAATCCTGTCCAGAAACCTTCACATGCAAGGAAGGATGTACATCAAACATTTGGAAGCACCTCCGTATCAAGCACGACAAGAACTGAAGGAACAAGATGGAAATACTTGAATGAGATGTAGGTCATGCAAGAGCTGAAAAAAGCAATACTTACAGCATTGAATGTGACCAAAAACATCATGGAGATGAACCTTGATAACATAAACATCGCATGTAGTGTAGCTACAATTGGTTCTACCTTTGACAACAGCTACTTCCCGACGTCTTCTTGGAAGCACGTAATTGACAATAATGTCAATTTCCTCTTCATGGAGTTGATGTGACTGTAGCAAGATTTCTGGCATGCTAATCTAGCCGTAACGTTGCTAGACCGCATGCTATCTTTACAACATATTGTGATTCTTGTTGTCACATTCTGCGCATGCATGGGAAAGCTATTCATCAAGGTAGCATGTGTAAGAAGTTTCGCCACTGATGGGTGGAAAGGGAAAAACAGGATGAATTATCAAGGGATTATGGCACATCCGATAGAAAACTGGTTCATAAAGATCGTTGCCCTTTCCTTTCCTGTTTTTCCCTGCAGTTCTACCATAATCAATTGCTTTGAGGAATTCTCAACAGCTTTCAAGGCATGGGATCTATGGGATAGAGTGAACAGTTTGACTGCCGGCAACAAGAGTATGAAGGACATCATGATTCAAAACCATATGCTTCCATCTGAATGCCCCATGGAGAAGGCAAGGTACATGTGGTGCCTTGGCCACATCATGAACTTGGCCATGCATGATGTCATCAAATCACAGCTGTGAACATCATTATTGGAAAAGGATGTGCCACCGTTTTGTTTGCCTCAAGCTCCACCATGTAGGAGTACAACCTCATGAATATTGTAATTGCAACTGGCATCTCCTTCCAGTCATTGAATGTGGACATTGAGACCTGTTAGAACAACACTCTAGACATGATGGCCGACTTGATGTAACTCAAGAGCATGCTCTCCACCCGGCTTGATGCATATGGAATGGATGGTGAGATGTTAAGATAGAATAGTGATGAATGGAATCTCATTACCCTCTTCACATGCATCCTGAATCCATTCAAGGCTTACACAGATGAAATTAGTGGTAGAAAGTACCCAGCCATGTATCTCGTCATCCCCGGCATATAACCAGACAGTATGGTAGGAATAAGGTCTGGCTATGAAAGAGAAGTCAAGGCAGCGGCATGCTACACGACGGATGAACGCCAAGGAAAAGCCGCCGGTGGACATCCACCAGGACCTGACCGACACTGAAACCAAGCTCAAAAAGTACGCCTAGTTGTTTTCCGATTGTCATGCCCTGGCTACTGCTCCGGAGCCACGTATTTGTTTGTGCTACTAAGTAGGTGTCCACCATCTGATGGGCAATAGAGTTGCAGCTCTAGGTGGTGCAGCTACTTTGGCCATATGCAGAGAGGGTTGAAGTGCACAGAATTGTTTAAAAGGGAGGTGTTGCACATACCGGCAACTGGAAGCCGACAGCTTCCTCCACAACCTGACCGGCAGCATGAAAACAATAATGTGCTATTGGAGGCGGTAATAGTTGATTCCATGGCAGGCATGTTCAAAGCTCTTGAAGCTTTTGTAGCAGCTACTATACCAACTTATTCTTTAAAGGAGGAGGTAGAGCAATGGAGAAATTGTTGCAACAAGAATCCACGTTGCCACCTTCAGAAGCACTTCAGAAAGCTTGGGAAATATTCCTAACATTACACCTTGAAACAACTAACTTGTTTGCGTGCCTGCTACCTTCACTCCTTCAAAAACTGTGTTGCGGACAGCACTTTTGCCACCGATGATGGTTCGATGTTGAAGGCGTGTGTAAGCGTCATGATGTTCTTGCATCTTGTTGATAATGGTTTCTGCAACGTCTGGTTCTTCGTTGCCGTGGAAGGATGGACAGGAGAGCTCGCAAGAATTTTTCACTCTTCCAACTGCTTGGATGTCTTGCAGGTTGAGGATGACCTTATCCAGTCTTGTCAACTATTTAAGAAGCTCTTTAGCATATGCCCCATACTTGGCGGCGATGTCCTTGTACTGTTTTGGCACAGGACCCGCACGGAGAGGAGTCTCCGTTTTTCCAATGACTGGAGTGGGTGTGTTTGGAGTTTGCAGCGCAGTTGCATCGCCGTTAGAGAGGGGGCCACCACTGTTGGGGGGGGCGTTGCCAGTCTGCTGGGTAGAAGACTGTGCAAGAACATATGCTCGGCCAGAGGTTTGACCAAGAAATTGGCCAGACAAAACTGGGTGGATGGAAGGTTGCGCGCACGTAGAAGCGGCTACTGATGTAGCTTCTACCACAGCAGCAGCAGCAATTGCGACAGTTGCAGCTACTTGTGCTACCTGTGCCGCTTGCAACGTACAATTGTTGGCGTTGGTGTGCACTTCCACCATGCCGGCTTCGGGCATTGTAATTTTTGAGTCATTTTGCAAAGCGACTTAAGAACTACAAGTCCACAGTTGAGAGTTCGCGGCTAGACCTAATCTTTAGGATTGTAATCTCCCCCACATGAGAGGGTGGTCGGAAGAATAAAAGCATTCTTCTATCATTGCTCTGATACTAGTAGTTAGTGGAGACTAGCAAAGGAGAGAGGACAAGGAAGAGAGAGGATGACCAACAGCATGGATTTTAGTGAGGCTCGTTTTGGAATGGAACATGTGAACGAGACTTCCAAAAATCGAGGTCTTATCATGATGAGAGAGCCCCACCTTGTGTATCACACACGAGTTGTGGTTGCCGTCACCCTTGAGGTTGAACCAGACCTCTCAAATCTAACCGAGAGTGGCAATGCTGAAACTAGCCATGACCAACCAGATAACCAACCGGACACGGATGACAATCCACACCATCCAAAAGTGTATGTGGGTATGGCACCAAATTTGTGAGAAACCAATTAAAAACCCAGAAGTTTGAGAGCACCTGGTTTGCCCGTAAGCACAAGCCCTAGATTACGCAAATGGCAAATACATGTACAGCAGAGCATGGAAAACACTCATTATTCTTGAGTTTTTTTTGTCTCTATGAACCACTCAAAGTGTATTGTAGCCATGTTCATTCACTCTCCTACAAAGACACGTTTGTGGAGAGGCCGATGGAAAGTCATAAGTTTTTTAGGAGAAAATAACTAACTACACATACCAACACGAGGCAAGTCCACCAAGAATACCCTAATGGCTGGAAAACGACGGCACACTATCCGAGGAAGTCCCCAGAATGTCATGACAGCTGCTAAAAAACAAGGACGTGTGATGGATCATCACACATCGATGCTTCAATTCTAGTAGGGTATTGCTTTAGGGATATGCACGAGTATGGACACAGCGAATTCATCACAATCAGTTGTATGTACAAGCAGGAATTGATCACATCACAACACTCTCCCCATATCCAATGGTACTCATATCCATACACGTGATGTATTGAAATGAGTGCGTAGCAAGACACCCAGCAGTCCATATATGCACATATCACTCTCATCCACCCACAGGTAAGGAACACAGCAGGATAAAACAAATAGCCGAGTTTATTTCCCACGCGCCAATGCCTTGGTCAAGAAGTCAACATGTTAAAGGTTTGTGCAAACCCTGCTGACAATAGTCACTTGGTGCTCCACCAAATGACGCAAGCAATGACTCACAAGAGCAATGTGCTTTGTGCATGCATGAAACAAACAACATGTCTTTGTAAGGGAAACACCACTCTCATCATGACAATGCAGAATGATGGAAGGCATATCCTGATGCATCTCACAAAGAAGTGCTTCATCCACATAGATTCAACAGCCCAAGCCCCTAATGTGACATGCTATTGTTTCCACTGTGCCATGACATCAACACGTAAACATACACTGGCATAGTGTCTCCCACCAGGAACACGTAGCGTGTATGACACTGTCCATCAGGACTCCACACTGATTTACTACATGTGTAGCCATCAACCACCACAAAGTACTACAAACGAAAGCCAATTCCAATTTATGGTGTCAAAACCACGTACAACACCACTTGTACTACCACATGTAATGCTGTCACCTAGGACACTATGAAAGCTCTTGAAGGAGGTTGACGATAAAGGTAATGTCAGAACAGGTGATCAAGCCAAATACATGATCAAGCTAGTGATGCACAGGTGCGCACCTTCAACGAGTTGGATCATTCACCTTTTGGAAATCCTTCTCGTCTTGTGTAGTGTGTGTCGAGGCTGTTAAACCTGCATCTAGCATGTAAAGAAATTGTTCCCCTACGACGTGACCAAAATGTGCCTGGAGAAGCAAGAGTGCTAGTTGCCAAAGATCATGCATGATCTGCATCACGAGGTCCTTCAACCTATAGATGCCCTATAAGACTACTTTTGTCTCCTTCATGACCTCCACTGAAGGAAATGTGATCAAGAGGTCATCAACATGAACTAGAATGGTAGTGAATTACTCAATTATCCGTCAAAGGAAGAGGGAAATGTCATCATAACTACACACATTGCCTGCTTGGGTGAATGTGTTGATGATTTCCTAGTTGCAGCACTTTGGCAGTTGCTTCATGTAATGCAAATCCCTGCACAAGTGTCACAACTTGTCACATACGTAGAAGCCCGATGGTGGTACCATGTAGACCTACTCCCCTTGAGTACCCTGAATGCATTGTTCACATCCATCTTGTGCAGATTCTAGTCTCGTTGAGCCACGACACCAAAATGAACACAAGCCATAGTGATGCGTCTAATAAGCTCAAAGGTGTTGCTTATGAACTTGTGAAAATTCCTCGGTCATCGAGCTGGCCTTCTAGCCATCCTTTGAGCCATCTGGCTTTGCCTTCTTCCAGAAGACCAACTTGGACTATGCGGCCTTCCACCCTAGCGTATGGTCAACAAGATCGTAAACACCATGATCTCCGATGGCGTGAAGCTCGTCCTCATAGGCTACATACCGTAATGAAGCATTCTCTGCTAAGAGCGCCTCCTTCTATGTGCATGGATCACGTGTCGATGAGGTAGAGCTTTAAGTGGTCAAGACACACACATAAGGTGTGGGCCGGACCACAACAAGGTCAACCACAACATTGCACACGATGGAGAACTCACGTGAGATGAGATAATGACCAATTAGACATGCTGGATGTACCTTGGTGTAATCGGCTTATAAACCAACATCTAATGCTTTCATGCTAGTGTCACCACTCTCAAGGTTGGGCTCAAGGTGTTTGTGCACTGAGACAAATGATCACCAAATCCAAGCGGGTATTGATTAGAGGCAACATAAGGCTCACGAGTGCATTATGTGCTCACCTCAAGCTAGGACAAGAGCATCGTATACGTAGTTGTGGTGGCTACGAGCACTTAGACAGGCATGGTATTGGGGAAAGGCGAGAGTGTGTATCTAGAGGCGTAGGGGAGGGTGAAGGTACAAATGTGGTAGTAGGTAATGTAACAGGTGCGGGTGAAGGCTCAAGTTCAAGGGAGGCAATATGCTTATACAAAGACATAGGAGGAGGAGAAGACCAAAGTGCCGAGTGAGTTTAATGCACGGGAGAAGCTGTAGGGCTTGGTGCTGTGCAAGGTGCAAGTGTGCTAGACTGGGCAGAAGCAACGATGGGTCTTTGTGCAACAACAAATAGATCATAACCGATCGACGAATGAGTGACAGGCGAGGAGGCCCGGACAGACAAGTTTACTGGCCTAGATAATCCAATCCATTAGGAACCTGCACATATGGGAACGTGGTTGAAAGCCAACAAGAGAATGTGGAAGAGGCACTGATACGTGAGAACCTCAAAGAAGATTGAGGGCTCAACAAATTGGTGACCAAGAGGATTCCAAAGGTGAAAATTCTTTGATTGCAAGATAGTATCTAAAGAGGCATACATGCAACCTTGTGCTGAGACCTCAATCCCTTGCTGGTCCTAAATGTACAATACGCAAGCCAAGAATACTTAGACACAAGCAAGATGGAGGTCACCGTAATGGCCAAACCAGAGCTTGCACGGTGTGACATGGTCCAGAAGGGTACTGTGGAGAAGGAAATTCCACGTCCATGTCATGTAGGAGAATTCTCGAAAGACAAACACCTTCAAGAGACTACACTTCGATCACGTGGCATGATCCACATCTTCCATGGCGAGGTTCAGCACTTAGAATTACCATTTTGCATAAGTGTAGCAAATGAGGATATTTGGTGAAACAGAGCGTGCTTCACAAAGAACATGTCCATCTCATTAATGAACTCTCTTTCAAGATCCCACCAGAATGTGTGAAGCGTATGAAAAACCTGGAACTCGGCCATGACTTGCCACAAGCAAACCACAAGGGCGGCATCGTTATTGTGGTTGAGGCTATAGATCCACGGGACTCGGATGAAGTTGCAAGTTATGGTAAGGATGTTCCGACCTTGTTTTGATAATGTTTTGAAAACAAAGGAGATGAGAAGGTCTGATTAGACCAGCTCCAACTGGTGCATTGCCATAACAAGTCAGTGTAAGTGTAACAATTCATCTTACCTTGAGCATACAAGAGGCAATCGTTCTTAGATGACTTCTCAAAGATAGTTGCGTCAACACCAAGGACATGTTGTGTCCAGATGAGCTTGGATACTGTGCCTATACTCACATGACAAAGAAGGTGATGCAGCAGGTTATGGTACTCAGGTATGAGAATACCATTAATGAACATACGTGCAACAGAATATCAAGGAGAGAAAACACAAGAACTTCCCAACCCTAGTAAACTGGACGGCTAGTGATTGACCACACCATGTGTAGATTGATCTAGCATACCTAACAAGCTTGAGGAAAAAGAAGTCCACGTGACTACATATCATGTGTTGAGTGGCACCAAAGACTATGATCGAGTTGTCATTTCCTTCATGACATGTAGTCACTACAGAGAAAAATTCCATGGAGTACTCAGCCTCTGCTAGATGCACATTAGTGGGTTGGAAGCAGTAACAAACAGCAAGTATATGGCTTAACAAGATATGCTATAGTGTCAAGCCTAGTTTTATCCTCATCTCAACTCACCTGGGCTGTCCCACAGACATCATATGGAGCAAAAAAGAAAACAGGAGAAGTTGATCATGGACAATTCTGAAGTTTCAACAAATTTGTACCTCCCTAAGTGTAAAACATCAAAAGTTGACAAAGCTCCACAATGGTGCGACTCCAAAGGTCCTGATTGTCATTGTCGTCCTTCCACTTACCTTGTGGGCTAGTGTATCACCAAACTACACAGCATTGCCATGCCAGCAACAACAAAGGTATGGGGCTTCCGGAGAGTTTGTCTTGGTACTTGAGTAGCGAAGCACCCCGGAGTATGTTATGTTGAAAGAGAGCAGCACCAAAAGCAGAAGTGAGTGTCACAGTTGTGGCCACAGTCCTAAGGGGATCTATCATGTCGTGGTGGTTCATCTTAAAGGAGGTGTAGCCATGACAGCAGATCGGCAGCACAACTGAAGATTACTCTTTGTATGCTTCCATAGTGTGGAGGACCTCCCCTAGGAATTGGACAAACCACAATAGTCACAACATAGCAATAGTAGAAGCACAGACGCTACAAATGAGTCATATCATAGCAGATCAACTCTAGAACGCTATCGTAGTAGCGGTAGTCTGGTAGGTTCAGCCACAAGTTGTGTGACACCAGCACCAGCACCCATGTGGCAATAAGAGAAATGTTATTTTGGCATGGAAGTGCAACAACTGATCATCATAGAATAGTAGCCACAGTTATGAGCAAAGCAGCTGTAGCGGCAAAAAGCAAAGGTAGCATGACAAGAGTAGCATACTCGTGAAGTAGTAGATGGGGGCATTTGCAATAGTAGCACAACAACAGAGTTACAATAGCATAACAGTAATGTATCAATGATAGCACAGTAATGACAATACCCACATAGTGATACACTATAGGAGGTATAGGAGCATTGTTTGGTTATTCTCAACTTTCATAGCAGTTGACACATGGGGGCGATGGAGGCATACCATCGAGCTGGTAGTCGACCTCATGCAACGATGATGGCAGGCCCGTTGAGTTCCACAGCAGTTGAATATTTGCAAGATGACATGCGCATCTACACCCATCTTGGGACAAGTGGTGGATCCCATCTATGGACCCTCAACATTTTCATCCTGGAGGTGGACCTACAGCACACCGACCTTTTCTCAGGATTTGACTAGGTTATGCTCACCGGACTGTCCAATTCCCTTCAACTCCTCTCATGGACACAATGCTACTACCTTCAAAAGTCAACGGCCATTGAGGTAGCTTGAGAGCATTGGTCGAGCTAGCTTGTCAAAGTGATAGTTACGTCAACTTTGACCACACTCACCTCCAACTCTCCCTCTTCCTCTTCCAAATCCTCTCCATCTCCCTTGGCTGTCCAAACAAAGGACGATGCAGTTTCCAAACAGGAGAAGAAAGGGAAGAAGAGATGCAACAAGGATGGAAGCATAAAGATTCAATGAGTAGTGGCATTGGCAACCAGGACCTCTGGACCTTACAAGTTTCAAAGCTTCATAACGTCAAAACAAATGAAACTTGGAAAGCTCATAGCAAAAGTAGTTGCTTTGGCACGTGGCGGGAAACGGATGCACCATGTCAGCTTGCCTCGAAACTGGTCCTAAACAACAGTTTTGGGTGTAGCTCAGTGCATAGGCATGGGAATGTGGAGCCAAATAACCCCACTCGTGGGGGGCTCTCAAGGAGGTGCAATGAGTGCACATATGCGTAGTTCTAACATTTTTCAGTTGACTCAAACTGCAAAAACATGCAAAATGGGCCAAAGCCCAGTCCAAAGCAAAAACCATGAGGTGTTGCAAGTTATGTTAGTGTTCCTAAGGAATTCACTCGCACCTTGTGGCAGCTATCGAGCAGCTCTACATGGGTGAATCATCAAAAGACAACACTCTAGTCATAGATGGGTCCGCAACAGATATCTACACGAGTGGGGACATGATTGAGTAGTTGCTTTTAGAAGCATCTAGAAATGGGAACAGCTCACATCACACGAACATTGACTCAACATCCCTAGTGTTGGTCCCCTCCTGAAAGTGTTGGGTGGTCCTTTACACCGACGTCTGGCACTAGCTTGTAAGCCTATGTTAGCGGAGCCCCTTCTTTTTTTGTGGTTGCTTATGGGATCCTTGCACCTCATCAGCCTCGTCTTTAGATTTGACGCCATGCTAAGCCGGGTCTTCGCATTTAGAACCCGGTGCACAAAGTTATATGGAAATGCCTGCATTACATGAGCAACCCCCATCCACCCCATTTACCGCATGATAAAGCTATGCGCTTTCATATATTTCAAATGAAATATATGTTTCACAAACATATATTTCAAATGAAATGTATGTTTGATTAAAAAAAAACCAATACAACACCTGGCAAGACTATATTAGTGTTCCCATGAATCAACGAAGGGAAGCAACCAAATTGCTCATTACATTGTTCACAAACACGCACCTTTTGTCAGTTGACTAATATTTTGTTTTGTGGAAGGTGGTTTTTAGCTTCGTAGACTCTTGTGAGCTAGTTTTTTACTGGACAAGTATTTGTGTATTTCATGTAGATTGAGTTTTCCAACACCAATGTCGAACAAGATTGAATGAAAGTTACATGTAGGAGTACAACATACGAAAGTCCTATGGGCGAATATAAACATTTGTGGCTACAGAGCATTCGATGAATGTAAACACGTGAAACGCGCTTCATGTGACTTATTTGTGGTCCAAATGGCGCCTTGCATTGTGGCCAGGCGTCAGGTCGTCGTAACTGTTTTGCTTAGCATGTTATTCCCCGGTTCTTTGCTCATGCAAGGTGATGGGCCGCTGAAACTTTATGAGCTTTTGTGTGTGTTTGCATTCCGACCCATCGGAAGTTCAAACCTGATTATGTTGTCCGAGGATATTTTCCGACCTGAACAGCTGGACGGTCCTTGTGATGCTTGATCGATTCTACTTGTCCAAGTTTTCTAAATTTCGCATTTTTTTGTTTGCAGTTTGTTGGCGGAGCTCGAATTGAGACTTTGACCATGAAGGTGTTGTTGACGGGTGCCCTCACGGAGCACTGTGACCTGTCGACTCATGTCCATCCACGTGCAGATGCCTGAGGTGGGCCCAACGGCGACAGGGCTCTGCTGGCACTCGGCAGCACCGTGAGGAGTGGAGCCCGTGAGGGGCTTGACGGCCTGCACAGGGGTGCAGCATCTCTGTCTGTACTTGTTGCAGGGTTGTACTGCTTTAGACTCTGGTTCTAGCCGTTCAGACAGAGCCTGATTCCGATATGTTGGCACTAAGTTATGAATGATTCTGTTTTTCAGCTGGCGGATGCACAGCAAAACGCTACCCTAGTGTATGGTGCGAACCGAGAGCGGTCGCCCCTTCTTATCTGTGTGACTCCTTTGTGTAGCTCTCCTTGCATGTGCTTTCTGTGAGCAAGCACTTAACGCCTGTGTGTGTCGTCTGACTAGACCCTTGCCGTTTCCTGCTTGGTGTCACACACAATGGGTAGGCAGTCTAATCAGGCAACTTCCAGGACGTTTCTCATGGAATCAGAGTATGCGGGACAGCTCTCGCGTGGTTGCGTAACAAGGACGTAGTATCAATCTAGGGAGGGCCCACCACTCATCGCGTCACGAGGTGACGCGAGCGTCGGCGACGGCGACAGCAACAGCGTCAACGCGAGCGACGGCAGCTGTGCTTGAGGGACGCAACCAACGTTGCCACATCACAGGCCACACCCCGCGGGTGGCTGCCAGCGGCTAGTGGCCGGCAAATCGACGGACAGTAAGCCAACAGGAAACGGCCGGCGAGCTACTCGCCAGCGATACGTAGGCAGCGTATTGCGGGCAGCAGCTGGCGGCCGGCGCGTAGCGGCTGGTCGGCACCGGCTGGCCAGCGCCGGACGGCAGGCAGCACGCAGCGGCCGGCGGCAGGCGACTGGCCGGCTGTAGACGGCGACCAATAGTCGACGAGCGACGGCCGGCGGGCGGCCGGCCGGCGGGCGGCCGGCCGGCGGGCGGCGTGCTCGGCACTGTCGAGTAGACGCGGCAGCTGCAGCGATGGCAGTGGCAGCAACGGCGACAGAGACGGCAACTACGGTAGCGGTAGTAGTGACAGTGGCAGCGGTAGAGACGACAGCGGTTGCGACAGTAGCGGTGGCAGCAGCGGCAACGGCGGCAGAGCCAACTGCGATAGCGGCGGCGACAGCGACTGCGGTGGCAGCCGTGGCAAAAACGGCGGCGACAACAGCGGCCACCGCGGCTAAGGTCTTGACCGCCAAAGTACCAGGGGACACCACAACCACAACAGCAGGGACAGGAGCAACATGAGTGGCAACAGCAACAGTGAACAGCCATGAACAGCAGGGTTGGTGGTGGTGACGGCAGCAGCCAGCAGCGGCTGACAGCACCGGACATCCACAACAGCAACGTAGTCATGCCGCCCAAGGCCTAACAGACAACGAGGATAAGGGAGGCCATCACGGACGTGGTCTCCTCCGCTGTTGGCACTGGAGCCATGGACACAACGAGCCACAGTCGCGCTACCACTCCACGCACTTGTGCGACCGCCAGTGTGCTCGACAAACAAAACAACGTCTGAACAATTCTGCTGGACATGCAACAGGCTCTCAAGCTGATGTCGTAGCAGGTCGTTGTTCGGAGGACGCCACGGGCGCGCCGGCAGTAACGTGGAGGCATGCCAGGCATGGAGCACATGGAAGCCTACAATGATTCCATGGACGAGTCCTTTAGTGAGGCTTTTGACAACGACGAGGAGCACAACGGATAGCAGATAGATGCTCCAAGGGAGCAGGGCGTACCTACTGGCGACACTACAGACACAGAGGACACTCCAGAGGTGGCACAACGAGTCAAAACAGTCATAGGGAGGGTAAAAGGCTCGCGCACGGGTGCCCTCTCAAGTGGCACTGCCCACTGAGAAGCCATCCAAGGAGTTTGACACTCCACGAACGTAGTACTCTCCCGTAGTTTGCTTTGATGCCTGGTGCATTCGCTTCGACCTGTGGGCGATGGCAGAGGGGGTCTGGCCATACTACCACAGTTGGTACCAAATCGATAATCCCCGCCAGTGTGCGATGGCTTGCCAAACAGTGCATGGCCACGCCATGGTTGTCCCTAATGATTTTGTGCTGGACTACGCTCCCTTTGTCGGGGACTGCTTCAGCGGTATAGGCATGACCCTTGTAATGCCTGGGACCTAGCTCTCACCTTGGAAGAGGGTGAGACAGCAGCCACCCGCCCCCAGTGTGTCGTCGACTTCAACTCGCTCCGCCAGGGTGAGTCAAAGTCTCCAGCTGAGTACTGGCGCCGAGCCATGTGGCTCTATACCCAACTAGGGACACCGGCCCCTTCTCAGCTAGGCGCATTGACCACGATCATGCTGGGTGTCGCTGAGCGGTGCGGAGCCATGTTCACCATCTACCGCCATCGCGAGCTTGAGCATCGCTCTCGTCGCCTCACCCTACTACAATGGGCCCAACGCATCTGTCTGGAGCAGACAGGAGCGGTTGAGGCGGCTCGTCTCCACCGGGAGCGCCTGGCCGGTATTGCTGACGTGGCCGTTTCTTCCTCCCGTGCTCCTCAGACCTCAATAGTGTCCACCTCCTCTCCTGCGAGTACTTTAGTGGCTCAGGGGAAGAAGGGCAAGGGGCGCGGTGGTGGCACGAAGAGGGGAGGACAGGAGACAGCACCTACCGGGGGTGGCTCCGGCGATAGCTGCCGCCAAGTGACCTGCTACAGTTGCGGTGGTCCCCATCGCTACACCGACTGCACTCATCTGACTGGCCGCCCCATCGACTGGCAGCGTGTCAAACATGGGATTTGCCAGGCCTACGAGGTCCATTCTACCTCCTCGTTTGGTGCCTCCTCCACCTCAGAGTCATCCGCCGGACGAGTTGCTGCTGCCTCAGTCACCGCGGCCCCCGCGGCCCCTTGTGACGACGCGACCCAACGCAGAGCTCGAGGAGGTCGTCTATACCCTTCAGGGAGGTACGCTCGTGCGGACTGAGCCAACTGTGTCCACTACTTGTTTTGTGTCTGGGAAGTTGCGTGCTGATGATCCTTTGGCTGTGCCTGTTGTGGAGTCAGAGTGGCTTGATGGTTCTGATGAGCTGGTATGGTTTTATGACTAACAGCACCGTCTCTTGCATGTTGAGTAGGCCCAACGCCCAGTGATGTTCTTATTGAGTCATTGTGCTCTGTTGCCCGTTGTTCCATCACCACGTCCATCAGGACTACTGATGGCTCGTGGATTATCGATTTTGGCACTACACACCACATGACCTGTCGTCGTGACATGTTCCTTGTCTTTGGTCATGTTGGTTCCATCCGTTCTATCTGCACAGCTGCTGGCCACGAGGTGCCCGTGCACGGTGTTGGTGTCGTGCAGTTCAGTGGTCCGTCTGGCCCCGTGTATGTCTCCAATGTTCTGTTTGAGCCTGATCTTGAGCTCAGCCTCCTTCCCATTTGTGCCTCTACTCGCGTGGGGTTGGGTGTCACCCACGTCGGCAATGACACCACCACCTTTATCTAGGCCTCTGGTGAGGTTGTCCTGCGCAGTGAGCTTTGTTATGACCTCTATCATGTCACTTGCGCTCACCTTCCCGCGTCTCCCCCGCCACATGGCCAGACCGCGCGTGTCTCTGTCACCGGCACCCTGTCCCCTGGTCTGCATCACCTTCTTCACCGACACCTCTGTCATGTCCACCTTGGATGCGATTGAGCACCTTGTGTGTGACACTCCCACACTTGGACTTGATGCGGCCTCCTTTCTGGCGCCGTCCAAGAAAGACTATCTCGCGTGTGCGTAGGCAAGATGCATCGCTCTCCCTTCCCATACTCCATCCCCAAGTCCACTGAGCCTCTTCAGCTGGTCCACTCGGACCTGCTTGGACCGATTCCCACGGAGTTTCAGGATGACCGTAGGCGGTACGTCCTGACACTGACGGATGACTTCACCCGTATGCGCTCGATCTGTAGTCTCCGTCAGAAGAGTGACACCTTTCCCACTGACCAGCGCTAGCTGGCCATGATTGAGCACCAGTCGCGTTAGACCCTGGACGTCTTTCGCTCCGACCGTGGGGGAGAGTTTATGGACGACCTTCACCACTGGCTCACCGAATGCAGGGTCGACCACCGCTACTCTAGTCCTGCCACTCCTCCACAGAACGGCGTCTCCGAGTGGTGGAATCGCACGATGGAGGATGCTGTCCGTGCGATGCACGCCGATTTTGGTCTCCCTAAGGCATTCACCTTTGAGGGCTTCGCTTACATGACATGGGTATGGAACCACGTCCAGCATGGCCCCCTTCCTCGCCACACCACGCTGTACGAGCTTTGGTACAATCACACTGCCAATCTGTGCATTGCACGCATCTAGGGCTCTCTCGCTTGCATCTGGTTCACCCCGGAGCAGCAAGGCTCCAAGGTCTCCCCTCGCGAACACCTCTGTGCCTTCGTGAGTATCGTCCCCCGCTCCAAGGCCTGGCGTTTCTGGGACCCGTCTCGTCGTCGCATTTTCGAGTCTCACGATGCTACGTTCTTTGATGGCCTCTGCTTTTGCGACCTCGCTCGCATGCTGGCTCTCCCACTCCCGCATGCTTCGAGCTATCCTTGCCCTTGAGTGGTGGGGGAGGAGCCCGCGGGTATTGCCCTCTGAGTGCCGGGACCTCTCTCTGACCCGGCTATCATTGTCGTCGGTCCCCTCGGATCCCAGCCTCGGATCCCACGCCTACCTCAGCTCCGGATCCCTCGCCTGCCTTGGCTCCGGATCCCTCACCTGTTGGGTCCCCTCCCGTGCCGTGTTCGCCATCAGCTCTCTCCTCACCACCTCCTATATCACTTGCGGGGCCAGTGCCTGCCTCACCTCCCCCGCTGGCGGCTCTGGCATCCTCAACGCCTGTCTCGCCCGCACACCCAACCGTTGGGCCTGCTGCCCCTACACAGGCTGACTCACCTCAATCGCACTCTAACACGTGTTCTTGTGCACCGGGAGGTCGGGTGCGTCTCCTGCCCTCCCGCAACGTTCGCAGCGGTGACCCTAGCACGATGGTCCTCGGTCTCAGCGCACAAGGCCTCAAGGAGGTCCACCCGGGCTGCTCGACTGGTCGTGCTCTGATTGCGTACGAGCATGTCTGTGCCATTGATGCAGCGAAAGCCTCGACTCGTGTCACCCCCACACCCTCTGCTTTGGCCCTTGTCGCGCAAGGCTCGACCTCGCCGGGTTCAGACCCGAGCACTCTCCGCAAGGCTCTGGCCTGCGCTCATGCCGACCACTAGCAGACTGCTTGTCAGGAGGAGCTTGCTGTCCTCGTAGACCATGGTGTCCTTGAGCTCTTTGACCTACCGTCAGGACGCAAGGCCGTACAGGCAAAATGGGTTTCGCGCAAGAAGTTGAAGCAGGATGGCTCTCTGGATCGCTACAAAGCTCACCTGACGGCAAAGGGCTTCTCACAGGTCGAGGACATAGACTACACGAACACATTTGCTCCTGTCGGGCGGATGACCACGGTGCGATCCCTTCTGGACATGAGTGTCCAACACGATTGGGAACTGCACCAGATGAACATTAGTAATGCCTTCCTCCGTGGGCATCTTGACAAGGAGATCTACATGGTGCAGCCACCTGGCTTCAAGGATGGCACAGGTCGCGTGTGCCGACTGCGGAAGGTCCTTTACAACCTCAAACAGTCACCGCGGTGCTAGAACCACAAGATCCTGGCACGCTGCAGGGTGCGGGCTACGTCCAGAGTGACGCAGACCCCTCTCTCTTCGTGACAAAGAGCCTTGCTCCTCTCACTACGATCCTCGTCTACGTGGATGACTTGTTGATTGCGACTCCGGATCTGGAGGCCGTGCGAACGACAGGGAGCGTCCTACAAACCGCGTACACGGTAAAAGATATCGGGTCTGCGTCCGTCTTCCTCGGCATGGAGATCGTGCACAATCGTGTCCGGCGCAGTCTCAAGGTACATCAGGCGCGGTACGGACTAGCTGCGGGGGAGCGGTTTCCTGATCTGCTTTCCACTGTGTGTAGTGCCTCGACCCCCATCACTCTTGAGGGACAAAACGCACTCAAGGTCGACCATCCAGCTGCTCTGGGGAAGCCGGTCGATCAGATCCTATACCTGCGAGTCATCGGCTCGCTCATGTACTTGGCCATCACGACGCAGCCCAACATGCATTTGTCGTCAACCTTCTCGCCCAGTTCTTGCAGGCACCGCGGCAACTGACACCTGATGCGGCTCTGTGCGTTGTGCGCTATGTCGTGTCCACTCCCCGCCTCGGTCTCACCTATCGGCGACAGTCGTCTGTCATACTTGACAGTTTCACGGACAGCGACAGGGGGTGGAGCCTTGACTGTAGAAGCCGTACCGGCTACATCTTCTTGTTGGACAGTATTGCTGTCTCGTGGTGCAACGGGAAGCAAGGATGCATTGCGCGCAACTTGTCTGAGGCAGAGTATGTAGCGCTAGGAGCCGGCGCTACTTAGAGCGTGCGGCCTGTTTGGCTCCTTTGCGTGCTACGCCAGACCGTCCCTCCTGTTGTGCTACGCTATGATAACCAAAGTGCCGACGCCATCAGTTAGAACTCCGGCGTCTTTCATGCTAGCACGAAGCACATCGGAGTTGAGTCCCACTTCGTTCGTGACCTGGTGCAGCAGCGAGAGGTTGAGATCGTCTGGGTTGGCACAAACAATCAGAAGGCTGATTTCTTGACAAAGGCACTTGGTCGTCGGAAGTTCCACGAGGGTGTTCGTGCTGTTGGTCTTCGCCTCGCCCCTAATGCGGGCTGAGCTTGTACATTGATGTTGGTCTCTGTTCGTGTATGACTGTCCCTTGTCCTCTGTGTTCCTCGCTGCCCTTAGTGTGTGCCTGTGCATGGACTTGTATTCGACATTCGGTCATGGGGGAGTGTTGTTGACGGGTGCCCTCACGAAGCGCTTTGACTTGTCAGCTCATGTCCATCCATGTGCAGATGCCTGAGGT
Source organism: Penium margaritaceum (assembly GCA_023375785.1). Classification (NCBI taxonomy): domain Eukaryota; kingdom Viridiplantae; phylum Streptophyta; class Zygnematophyceae; order Desmidiales; family Peniaceae; genus Penium; species Penium margaritaceum. Next base: position 97,241 of record SZWC01009582.1, read on the forward strand.
GGGCCCGACGGCGGCAGGGCTTAGACGGCGCCTGATTCCGGTATGCTGGCAATGAGTTATGATTGTTTCCGTTTTGTAGCTGGCTGATGCACAACGAAACGCTACCCTAGTGTCTGGTGCGAACCGAGAGCGGTCGCCCCTATTTATGTGTGTATGACTCATGTGTGTAGCTCTCCTTGCATGTGCTTTCTGTGAACAAGCACGAGAACGCCTGTGTGCGTCGTCTAACCAGACCCTTGCCGTTTCCTGCTTGGTGTGACGCACAATGGGTAGGCAATCTAATCAGGCAACTTCCAAGAAGTTTCTCAAAAGGTCCGGCCTGATTCCGCGTTTTTTGTTCATACTCCGGATTCCACATGCTTTGAACATAGTGCATATTGATTTGGTTGCATGAATACATCTCCCCTCGAAATCTCGTTGTCCGGGTGGCTTTTGAGGTGAGGCGTTCACGTGAGGTCGGAGCTAACACAATTCAAGTATGGATCAATCCACATTCTTGAGAGGTAGCTTTTCAAATGAGGAGCTCCCCATGCCCTGATGTCTAGATTGTTGCCGTATATATTTTGGCCATTGACCAGGGGACAAATTGGCCAGATAACCCCGTTTCTCACTCTATCCACGATGTGCCTTTGGAAGTGGATTGAGTTGCGAGACCATCTATTTCCTCATCCATCGGAAGCTGAAACCTGACCAAGCTATTTTAAGTTGCAAGCCAACATGAACGACTGGACTGTCATTTTGACGCCCTGACGATTGTGGCGGTCTTGTTTTTCTAAAAGTTTGCAATTGTTTGTTCATGGTTTGTTTGCGGCGCTAGAAATGAGACCTTGAACTTAAAACTTATACTCATTTATTTGTTTTGGATGGTTTTTTTCGTAGAATAATGACGCCTTTGGAAAGCTCACCATTATGGAGGCCTACGTGGTGAGAATTTCACGTTAGATCGGAGCTTGGCGCTGACACGACTTATCAGCGGAGGATTCCCATGGTCATCGTGGACCGTCACTTTTATGTTTGGTTGCTTCTTGAAGCAGGCGCCTTCCTTGCCCCGATGTCCAGATCGTCGCCAGACATGTTGGCGACTGGTTAGGTTATCACCTCGGACAAGTTTGCCAAAGTGCAAAGAATAAAATGACCATATATTCCTAGTTTTTGCTCTATCCTAACGGGAGGTGTCGGATCTGGGCAATTGACAAAGTTTAGGACCTACCTAGATCCTAGCCCATCGGATGCTCAACCTTGATAGCGGTGGTCGCAGAAGTAAGCCAACCTGAACGGTTGAATCATTGTCTTTCTGCCCAGGCAATTCTGGTCGTCATTTATTCGAAAAAAGTTTTCCCTACTTGTTTGTTATACACTAAAGCGCTAACCTTCACACATTCACGACGGTTTGAACGCAGGTCCTGTTCTGTTCTTCGTTATTTGTTAGGTTCAGCAGGAATGAGTCTGACTCAAACATCTACAATGGTATTATATTTTACCATACACACTTCTCTTTCAAAACTCGCAGTTTAGCCAGCGTACCAGGTAGGTCTTTCACGTCAGGTCGAATTCTGGCGCTTACAAGATTTTCCGGCGGAGTTTGCCATGCGCTATAGCTGGCCGTCACATGTTTTTTAACATATTTTTCGGCGCTCGCCTTTTGCACCTGTCCTCATTGTCGCGAATTGTCGTGGCGACTGGTCAGGTCATAGCCTCGGACAAGTTTGCCGAAGTGCAAAATGTATCCGATGCTGCTCGAACTCCTCCTCTTACAGAAACCGCGGTGTATTTGGCTGCTATGTCCCGACAAATGCGGCTCGGTGTCAAACTTTCGTCGTTATGGCCCTACGCCCCTCGTGTGGGTGCATCTGGCCTGCGGTGTACGCGACGCAGGGGGAATTTGCTGCGGGTTTGTGAGGGAAGAGGGGTAGTTGCAGTCCCCACGACGCAGGTGCTGCGTGCAGGCACTGGACGAATTGTCCGCGACTTGCCGAATCGACGACGTCGTATACCATTCAACCGCTCGCCAGGTGACCTGCCGGTCGACACGAGGTTTCTACCGGCAGTCGGCAGGTGACTGTCGGTGACGTTGTCACTAACTGTCGGGCAGTTGCCGGCTCGTGGCGGTGATCCCATTGGCAAGAATTCATGCCACTCACGAACATTCATTCATTTACTCACGTATATTCGTATTTATACAGATCGTTCTCATTTAATGTATCAGTAATCATGAGGTTTGCTTTCCAAGCATCCTGCAAGGATGCGGCACTTAGCGCAATAGTTTACGATGAGGCATTCTAGTTTTGGTTATCTCATCGGCCTTGCACATGTACCGGCTACGCCGACGATTGACCTCTTGCGCGACTGTCGTTTTCTGGCTCCGTGTGCTCGACCGTGTTGCATTTGCCGTCAAACCGTCAAATCGGCAAGCCGCCAAGCGTCCCTTGAGAAGCGCTGACGTTTCACACAACAAGGACGGATTCGACGTCGGCGATTGGTCGTTGCGCTTTACGACGTCTGTTCATTGGCAAAACAGCATTTTGGTGTGGATCCCCGTCTGCTGGTATGTGGCTTTCCGGTGAGACCCGCGGAGCCAGCCGTACTTTGGACTGTGTTTAGGTTTCTCTAAGAGGGGTTTGATGAGAAAACGTTTTGAATAATGAAAACACATATAACTTTCGTAACATTCCACCGCCGCTTACGCCAGAGGTAGCGCCTAGCGAACCGCCTGTGCGTGTATCGGCAGGGGAGGCGACCCCGCGTCGTTTCGCTCGCGAAACGACAGGCGACGCGCCAAGGATTCGCGAAACGCAGGTAAGACTTTGCAAACAGTCGAGGACAACGTCGAGGCGCAGATGTCGCTATCGCCAGCGCACCTCCGCCGCTAGCCACCTCCTCGCTCACGATCTCATTGCCACTCCCAGAACGTGTAAGAAAAAGGAATTTGTTTCCCTCGTCCAGGTTCACCCTTGTTAGTAGCGAGCACCACAAGTAGTACCCAACCGTTCCCAATCGACCAGCGTCTGGCGTTCACCTCCAGCTCATCTGCTTAGCGGAAGCCAACTCTTCTTGAGACCTTCACTGAAACTCGCGTCGTCTTCGTACGCAAAGCAGCACCTCAGGCACTGAAGACAGAAATATCTACTGCCATTTAGCAGCTGGTGTGATTCGCCACACGGGCACCAGAATAACAGCCCCTTAGGAAACGCGTCTCAGAGTGGAGTCACAGGAAAGAAACGCCTCTACTTCTGCTTCTCTCTGCCGTCCGGCAAATCCTTGGAATTCACCTTGGGAGAGGGCGATTGGGAGGGAAGTGAGGCAAGAGGACAAGAAGGTATTCAGGTTTCGCCACAATGCCGCCGTTCTGGGCCAGCCTCGAGATGCTCCTGGACGACGAGCTCCCAAAACCTAACACTAAGCCCAACCCGTTCCCCCCCATCGGCCGAAAGGCGCGTCCGCCCATGCTCTTCATCCCTGAAGTTGAACCTGGCCCTCCCACCCCCACGCCGCAGTTCTTGCAGCCGCCGCCCCAGCCCAAGCCCGCTGCTCCGCAGGTGGACAGGAGGCGCCGCAGGTTGTGGCAGGATGACCCCGAGCCGCCACCGCCTGTCAGGCACGTTCCCGACGCGTGCCTCCCTGAGCAGCCGCTCGAGGCGCCCAGGAGGACAGCTCGGGGCGCCGGCATTGCTGCCGGCGCCAAGTCGAGGTCATCCTCGCGTTTGTCTTCTAGCAGCTGCAACGGCAGTAGCAGCAGCGCCGGCGCAGTGGCTGTTCAGACGAAGCGCCAGGTGGTCAGGTTGACTGGCGCCGATCCACCCATTCACAAGGCGAACATGGGATGCATTGGCGGCAGCAGCAAAATGCAGCAGCTCGACGCAGCAGCTACTGGGAGACCCATTGCCCCTTGCTTTGCAGACAGGCTGCTGCCGGCAGCAAGCCAGGAGGAGGAGGCAGCACCTTCACACAGCGCAGCACCCCA